>CAJNIZ010046305.1:0-34984 GCA_905231905.1 Symbiodinium pilosum | reverse complement strand
GGGGGGTCCACCTAACTAATACCATTTCTTGCAGGACTTCTACAACCTCATCGACGTCTATCTTGATGCTGCAGCCCAGAAGCATTCAGCTGAATCAGGTAGAGCGCCTCAAACGGTTTAGAGTTTAGGGCTGAGCGTAAGGATTGTACGGGGGATGGGTGTACGGGGGAAGGGGCTCATAATGGGGTTCAACGAAACACAGAGAGCGCCTACCAGATTATCACAAGTTTATGGGGTATGTGTTTCAGATTAGGTACAGAAAGGGCACCCCAGACAGGATGTCAACTACGATAGTGCTGAGTCTTGATAGAGCATTACAGGATGCCTAGAGTTGAGAAGGTTGAACCGTATTTCTTGGGGTGTCCAGACAAGACAACCCTGCCCTGTGGAGTGAATGCGCACGCATTTACAGGAATTTCCAGGTCGACGCCTCCCTCATTGTAACCTGATGTGCCAAGTGCAAGAGTGCAAGGCTTGCAAAACTTACGGTTCCTTTTTTGGGGTAGCCCATACATTAGAGGATGCGTTGTAGCGGGAACCCAACACAGAAACACAGTTTTGTAATGGGCCATTCATGGGCTCTGTTTGAAGGACATTGCCAGTTCCAGAATTCTTGGTGAGAGGGTTTCGGGTTCAGGGTTTCGGTTCAGGGTTGAGGAAGTCCAAGCAGAAGCATTGCGCCACTAGCCGCTGGTCAAGAGTGTTCTTTGTTTTGCGTTGTGGGGTGCCGTGCGGCCCACTTTCCCAAAATGATGGGCCCTGTGTGCTGTCTCTTCGCTCAGCAGGCTAAAAAGGTTCGGAGCTATGATATGACATATTGTCAGATTCTGGTGGCGCAGCCATACAGACAACGAGTGACAACTGATGAGAGGCAAGCGCACCTAACCATAAACCCTTAACCTTAGTCGTGAAACCGCACAACTGCGAGAACCTCTTGCTTTCTGAAGTGATAAATTCAACTACAAACGACATTTAGAGTCCCTAATCACCTTGATCACCTAAACTGCAGAGGCCACAGATGGAAATCTCTCAGCTAGTCAGCCCCAAACAATTTAGGGTTTAGGGTTTAGGGTCCAGGTGCCCAAAATTTTGGGCTTCCGGCCATCCAAAACCATTCACATCATAATAACTGGGACCTGAAGCCCCATTGTTCGGGTACTTGGACCCTGCGAGCAAGGAAGTTGAATCTGGACAACCCTGAACCCCAAACCCTAGACCCTAAAATCCTAAAACCCCAAACCCCAAAACCCAAAACCCCAAGCCCTAAACCCTAAACCCCTCTTAGGATCATGCTGGGAGAAAAGGTCTGACCAAAAAAAAAACCCTACACCCCAGGTGTTCCATCCCCGGGCCATCAACGACCCCAGGGTGCTGGCCCAGGAGGGATGGCATTACGAGGCCCCGGGTTTAGGGCTTTAGGGTTTGAGGGTTTAGGGTGTTACGGTTTAGGGTTTGAGGGTTTAGGGTTTTGGGGTTTGAGGGTTGAGGGTGTTACGGTTTAGGGTTTGAGGGTTTAGGGTTTTAGGGTTTGAGGGTTTAGGGTGTTACGGTTTAGGGCTTGAGGGTTTAGGGTGTTACGGTTTAGGGTTATAGGGTTTTGGGGTTTAGGGTTGGGGTCATATTAGGGTTATATATTGGGGTAATGGAAAAGAAAATGGAAACTACTATAATAGGGTTTAGGGTTTAGGGTTATATTGGGGTTAATATAGGGATAATGGAAAATAGAATGGAAACTACTATTTTATACAGGGTTACACTTATTATAGTAAACCTTGGGGTCAAGATGGAAAGGCCGTGGAAAATTGAATGGGAAGTGGGGTTGCATCTGGGTTTATATAAGGTTTTTCCCTTTCTCTCAGTCCCGTAAGACCCAGATGAGCTAATACCTCAACCGGAAGACTTTTAAACCCAGGAATGCAGCTCCAGAAGAGCATCAATTTGATGCCCCTGCCATTTGAAAAAAGAGACGCTAGCCCCCGAACCCCTAAGCTGCAACACCCAAGACTCACACCCACAACCCCAAACGATGCACACTGAGACCCCAAAGCCCTGAACGCTAAACCCAAACACCCTCAGACCCCGCAGCCCCTAACCCCACAAAGCCTAGCAAGATCCGCATGCCTATATGTGCTCCTATACATGATCCCCTTTCCTCCCCTAGCAGAACACCAATTAAGCCAACGCAGGACTGGCCTCCAGCCCAGCATCGAACTCCACAGCCCCGATCATCTCCAGAAGCTCGAAGTGGGGCCGGAAGCCGTTGGCCTTGGTGTTGTGTAGTTGTGCGTTTGGTTTCTTGGGGGGCGGGGTGGGAGGGGATTAAGGGGGTTAGGGGGGTAGAGAGTCTAGGGTTTAGGGATTTAGGGGGGTTGGGAGGGATTAGGGATTTGGGATTCAGGGCTTTCAGTGTACGGCTGACAGTTCAGGGCTTAGATGCGGGGGGGTGATAGAAGAGGCTTGACGCGGCAACGTATGCATCACACAAGAAAACCTGTTGACTGAGAGGATTTGTCAAAAAGCGGCTTGGATTCATGGAAGGGCTCACCATTGGCTATAGAAGCCTCGGATGTAATTATGGTGAGGGAGTTGGAACATCGTTACATACACTACACAGTGGCTGAGGTTTCAGGGTGGAGGTTTTGTGTCCTGCGACCGTCAATGAATCAATGAAGGACTAAACCGTTTGCATTCTGAATTCGGAAATGGCGATGATGAAGCCTCAAGGCCTGAACAACTGAGTAGTGTTTTTTGGCGGTTGAACCCACTAAGATAATCTTCCTTAATTATATAAAATACTATACCCAAAGGGAGGATATAATCTTACTCTATATTGGGTACCATAGTATCTCCAAAAAAACTACTCAATTGAGGCACTGGGTTGGCTGGCTCTCGCAGAGCCTTTCTGAGATCGGCCTTTTTGGATGTCGGCTACCCTTGCGCTGGGTACGACATCAAGCTGTTGCACTGAGAGAAACCCGAAAAGGTAGTTTCCATTCTCTTGTACTACTAAACAATCCCAACGTGACCCCTCCATGAGCTATAGTCTAAACTCCCAGTATGCCTCTTGATAACCCTATAATACTCCCTTAGGTAGGAATGCTTTTTTTTTGCTGCGGAGGTTTTTTTGCTACGGAGGCCTGGCGCTTGTTTTGTTTGCTGTGCAGGCCGGGCCCGTTCATTTTTTGCTATGGAAGCCGAGTGCGTTTCTTTTTTTGCTGTGGTCCTACTCCCTTATTCAATCCCCTTTACAAACCCATTTACGGATTTCAGAACCTAAACCCTAATCCCCTATATAACCCCCTTTCAGGGGTTTAGCTTGTAGCTCATATAATAAACCCTAACGGCAGCTTCCGCCTCAAGCCTCGTCCCTCCAACCCTCGACGGGGAAGCGGTTTAGGGTTTTGGGAATTTGGGGTTTTGGTGTCTTAGGGTTTTAAGGTTTTGGGATTGTAGGGTTTTGGGTTTTAGGGTTTAGGGATCCTACCTCGCCGGAATCTCGGAAATGATGCTCCGCACAAGCAGAATGATACCGACCGCGGCCACGGAGTTCTGGAAGGATGTCGAAATCATGGTCGTTTCTGGGATCCCCAATACGGCCCATCACATGAAAGACTGCACTCAAGAAAACATAAGTCAGACACCCAATAGACTACTATTAATCCCAGCTTGTATATCATTTTCAATAATAATCTTTTCCATTTGCTTCTGCTTTGCTTTTTGCGGTGGATAATTTGCCTAAACCAAGAAAACCTTCGCGCAATCTTGCACAGTTTGCATTTACGCTCTGACGGGGCGCCTGGTAGGTCTTCCCCTCGAAGCTGCGAGGAATGCCCCAGGTTGCCACAACCTGCGCACAGGGGTTTCAGGGCTTAGGGTATTCTACGTGCACTCTAGACCCTCAGGAGATGTAGCCATCTCCATTGAGGACATGTATTGTCATGATGATGTCGTGAAAATTGCAAGTCAATGCTGGATGCTCGAAACCTCGGAATGCAGCTGGCCTTGTTGTCCTTGTCTTCGTCTTGGGAGACGGGCACGCTGTCATGGACCTTTTAGGGTGGACATACATCTTGACGTGCCTGAAGTCAACATATCCTGCTTTGTAATCCCCAACAGCAGGATGGCTTCCGTGTTTTTGTTTTCATGCGAGGCCCACTAACCGCCAGTGTGAAGATCGTGTTGACAACCGTGGTCGGCAAAAGGTTTATACTGCCGGGAAGGGTTTAGGGCATTTGCGGGATCCCCATTATCAGGATGATAGCGTATTGGGGTATATTGGGGTCTCCCAATCTGCGCTATAGTCTAAACTCCTGGTATCCCTCTTAATAGCCCTTATAATAGTCCCCTATAAATACCCCCCCTTCAGGAGTTTAGACTATAGTGACTATAGCTCATTTAGGGCAACGGGCAACTATCATAGGGCTTTGGGGACCTTGAGGTTGCTCCCTAAAGTAGTGCCTGGGACTCGACTCCGCAAAAGGAGTGCGTCTCTCCTGTTTTACAAGGTCAATGATAACTTCAACAGGCGTAAAAAATGCCGGGTAACCGCAGGTATATACGGCTTTGACAACACAACTTACGCGACTGAACCAGCTCCTCGGTGAAGCTCCTCCTGCTGCATTCTGCCGAGAACCTTGAACGTTATCTTCGCATCCCAAACACGTCAATCTCAAACCCCTCAGCTCACCTACACCCAACACCCACGATTGAAACATGACGGAACCCTGCAAACTTCCGAAAAACGAAACCCTACTTGGAGGTTCAGGGGACTTAGAAAATGCGGATGGCTGGCGTTCCCATGTGGCTAACAAGGTTTATGACCACAAAGACTAAGTGCCCGTGACCCTAATACCTAAACCCCACACCCTAAACTCAAATGCCTACACCCTAAACATCCCTAAACCCCTCTACCCCTAAACACTAAGCCCGGACGTCTTTGCTCAGGACCGGGCAAGGTTTCCGATGGCCCCTAGGAGCTTGTCCTGGCTGGGAGGAGCTTCTCCAAGACGGTTGAACGCGTCAGGGCTTCGGGTTTAGGATTTAGGGTTTAGGATTTAGGGTTTAGGATTTAGGGTTTAGAATTTAGGGTTTAGGGTTTAGGGTTAGCAACGCCCAGGGTGAAACATGGGATTTTAGTTACCCAACCCCTAAGGCCCTAAAGGTACGACCCTACTATCATGGTATGATAGCTACAGGGTCCTTGCTACAGAGTCTGGGGTCGCTAAAAGCCCCTCATGAAAGAAGCCGTATCCACCCGGGATGCTAAAGTATGACACTCGGAAGACATATGATAGGTTGTCAAATTTATTGCCCTTTTTTGGGGTTCCCACTACCGTACGGCCCCGAATAAATGGGGTAACCACAATAGGAGGCTAACTTTGACAACCTATCATATGAGCTATAGTCTAAACTCCTAGTATCCCCCTGAATAAACCCTATAGTACTCCCCTATAGGATCCCCTATATAAGCCTGTTAAAGAGTTTAGACTAGATAGCCTATGACTGTAGCCCCGAAACCCTAAACCCTAAATAATCCCCTTATTGATCGCCTTTAAGGAGTTTAGACTATAGTTCATGACTATAGCTCCTAAACCTAAACCCTAGATAATCCGCCTATACAACCCCCTTTAGGGAGTTTAGACTACAGCTCATATTGAGGCTTAACCCTTCTCGCCACAGAATGGTCCCTAATTCAAACCTAGGAGCCCCAAACCTGAGCCCGAAACCATACTTTTCTGGGCTGCTGTTAGGGAAATTAAACTAAGTTACTATGATAAGGAAACCCTTGTATTTACTATAATTACATTGATTATGGTTATAGTAGCGACACCCTATTACTTACTATATACATATAAAATGGTAGCTTAACCTAAGGTCCTTAACCAAGTTTTCGCAAGCCACGTGTGTTGGCGGGGAGCCTTCTCCCCCAATGAGGCTGAAATAAATAGAACAAGGTTTGCCGGGGCATCTTAAATGTGGTTAAAACGTACAGGGGGCAAAATGCTCCTCATTTTTCAGGCTTGTACACGAATACCTCAACACTCGCATGCTTCCTCAGAATCCGACCCTCTTGGCTTGGGTCTCTTCGACCACCTTCTCGATGTCTGTCGCTTCGCCCTGAATGCACACTTGTAACATTTTTAACACACTTTTAGGATTTTGGCTCCGAATGTGAAATCAAATGACCACCACGACGTCGTTTCCGACCCAAGGCGCTTTCGGGCTTGACACAGGTCAGTGGATTGGGTGGTTCCCGCGGTGTGAAGATTCCCTTGAGTCATTGTGGATGAAGGTGACTAAAACGCAAGAATGCCTCTCCAGCCTACAAGAGCGCTGGGCCTCTCCCACTGCCCTCCCACCTCCCACCTCGCAAGGAAGGTGGGTCGAGCTTGATCGTGAAAAGAATCGAATCAAAGACCAGACTCAGGCGAAGTGAACCAGTCGGGAAATCTTGCTTAGCCTTTTGTTTTCAAGGAGACCCCCCTTTTTGGACGGGAGATATCCACTGGTCACCCCTGAGCATCAACTGCACTACCATGTTGGAAACACTAGCTGCCAACGGTTCTCAAACAGCAAGAATAACAAGTAATAATCACAATGAGCATATTATCCATTGTACTAATGTGTACTAAGAATAGAAAGGAACTCATCGAAACAGTACTCGTAACAGTAATGATCATGATGAAATGTGTCTGATTAGCAATACTGATAAGAATAAGCATAATACTAAGTAAGGGTAACAGTAATCGTAACCGTAATTGTACTAAGAATAACAAGTTCCGATCTCGAAGCCACGGAGTTTGATACCATTTGCAGGCTGCAACCATCAAACTTTGTTCCCTTCTCCTTCGGAGCTGAACAAGACCTCACTACCATTATGCATTATGACTACCACTACTACCACCATCACCACCACTGCTACTACTACTGCTACCAACCCCCTTCAAATAGCATTCATGCCTAGAATTCCGACATATGGTGTCTCAAGAGTGCACCTGAAATGCAGGGACTCCTGATACGATCACCCCCGCAAAGCGACCCCACTTGAACTTCGGAGGCTGCCATTCAAAAGCTCAAAGTCAGCTGCTGCAAGAATTTCACAGCTGCCTCAAGGGCGGTCTTCTGCTGCAGCAGATCTTCGCCTAGGCCATGTAGGCGCATACGGTGATGTAGGCTACATAGAATAAGGGTTGGGGGTATGTGATACTATAGTTCAGGATGGAGCATGGATGGTAGCTCTTCAGGCTTGCATGCTCGCAATTTCCAAACTTGGCACCCAATCTATTCAACAAAGATAGGACGAGGATACTGTATCTTGCCGGCTTGTACAGGGTACACAAAAAGGGTCCATATTTGGGGGAAGAAGGTCTGTAATCCCTCCCCCTCATATCAACACCCCCCTTACATAAATATCCCCATCGTGGCATATTATTATATGCGTATGTATTCTGGGAATACTTAACTTTAGGCGGCGGGGGGCTTCAATACTAGGAGGACGCGATCACCACTACAAACCACTCCACCTGGACCATTGGAGCTACAGGGGCATTCTGAGCGTTTCTCAGTTGAGGGGTGAGTTTGCTCTTGGCAAAATGCTGCTTGCGACAAGGCTCGGACAAAATCCGTTGGGAGGCTATAAGAAGTTTGAAATGCCGCGCTCTGACTTCAGAAAGCGCCAATTTGTAGAACTCCCATGCTTTCTGAGTAAACACGTGGCTTGCCTTTAGACCTGTTGGAGGCAGAACCAAGCCAAATCTAGGGCAAAGGCATTGCCAACTGCTCAAACTTCCACTGTATCTTCGCACTTTTCGCATTCCTGCAAAAACCCGGTAGATACCCCCTGGTAAGAACACCACAGATGCACTCCTAATCCCTAACTATCCCACGTAGAAACTCCTCCCTGCAGGAGACTTCCGCTGCCACATATTGCAGTTGAAGAATACCGGCAGGGAAACTATCAAAAGTAATTTGCCAGCTTCTTCACCCTAAACATTCCTAAGCCGTGGCTGGACCCCATGGAGCCCGCCTTTTTCTTTTGAAGCAAAATCGGTTCTGCAGGGGTACAAGTGCAACTCTAACCCTGAACCTAAGATCTAACCCAGAGGAGCCGGCACTTGTCTTGGCCCTTTGAGGCCTTCTTCTTTTCTGTGATTTGGCTTTGCACCTTGTTCACCTGCCAAAGGATTCGGCTCCGCTAGGGTTTCTTCTTCAAAGGGTCCTACATAGTCCTTAAGGGGGCTGCGATAATCCACTATCATCCCCTTTTGCCCCCTAGGTATGTCCAGGGTGCCCAGAAGCCCTAGAGGCTCCCCTTTTTTGACTTAGAATAGGTGAGTAGGAATCGAGCTGCTTGCCGCACGCATTGGAAGGAGCATCGGGACGAGAGCCCTGAACCCGAAATCCGAAACCCCGCAACCTCAACCTCAGCGCTATGTATGTATGTATACACCCCGATATGATACACCCCTATATGAGCCATTGTCTAAACTCCTAGTATCCCCCTTAATAACCCTTTTCGTAGTCCCCTATATAATCCCCATATAACCCCTTTAAGGAGTTTAGGCTTTAGCCCAAATATGTATGTAGACACCGCTACATATCCTATGACATCCTATGTGTCCCTGTAGGTCCTTAGAAACCCCAAGTCCCGAGAGCAGCCGCCTCCTTGCGCTTCTCGTCCAGCTGGAACTTCTGTTTGACCTGGGCTTACAGGATCCTCCCCCTTGAAAGGCTTAGGGTTTGGGGTTTAGGGCTGAAGGGTTTAGGGTTTAGGGCTTAGGGTTTAGGGGTTAGGGTTAACCCGTGGGGATCCTAGCCAGGGCTAGAAAACCTATAATAATTATTGTATATGGAAAAATATGGAAAAATATGAAAACCTTAAATCTTGAAAATATGGAAAATGTGGAATAAATATGACCCAAAACGCCCCTACAAACAGGTTTACTCCGAACAATATCCCTGGGGTTCTAGTTGGGATCGCTGTGCTGACAGTCTGCCTGCAATCTCTGTGCGCAGTCACGTGGTCCAGGTCTTTTTTCTCGCTTCCGTCCCTGCAAGTCTGGTGTTTTGCTCGGATCTCTGATCTCTGGCAGGGACGGAAGCCTGGCATTGAGGGATGGAAAATTTTCACTTTTGCCTGTCATGGCTCATCAAGTTTTTGGCTACCTCAAGTACTGTACTCTTGTCTTATCCGTTTATGATTTCATCTGATTTCGATTAAATGGGAGAATCACAAAAGGAGGCGGTTCTGGGGGCCCTCGGAGGGGCTCTCCATTCCTGGGGAGGGGCTGTCTCTGCCCATATTGTTTTCCATATTTTCCCATATTTTCCATATCTTTTCCATATTTTTTCCATATCGTTTTCCATGTTTGTTCCATATTTTTCCATATTTTCGGGAATCTGGGCCCCCTAGGAAAATATGGAAAAATATGGAAAAATATGGAAACCAATATGGAATTCGCTCAGGTGGCTGTGCTGAAGGGGTCCCACTTCGCGTTCATAGGGCTTCGGGTAGATGAGAAGGGCCTAGTCTCAGACCCCTAAAGCACTCAGACTTTTTGGAAAGCTCAGGCAGGTCCAACATTGTCCCAGTGTTGACTGGTGAGCTAGTCACAGCTGTTGTGCCTAGATGGGCCTAAATGCAATCCAAATCCACCCAAACGCTGCCCTGCAAATCTTCTCCTTGAGTTTTTGAGGAACAACAAATTGAGTGACAGTTATGAAGATTCCTTCTGAGACAGACGGACACTGATGAAACTGCTCAATTTGTTGTCACCAACATCACCCTCTGACTGAGATGCTTCCTGGCTCCACACAAGCACATGCGCATCCAACATGGTAGGCTTCTTCAACCATGTCTGCAGCCATATTATTTAACGTAATTGTCCAAGTGGGGGTCTCCAATTTCATTTTTTCGGGACCATATTCAAAACATACTTTTCCATAAAAAATAATTATTTGGGGACCATGGCTGCGTGGCTGATGATTACGTGTTAAGGTTAGGGTTTAGGTTTCTCTCATATTTGCGGGCCTTTTTCCATCTGCAGATTTAGGATTTAGGGTTTGGGGTTCGGGGTTTCGGGTTTAGGCCCCTTACCCACAGTTCTTTTGATCCCTAGACTTTCGATTAAATGGTCTACTTCATGGATCCCAAACGACTTTAGTCCTTACCATAGCCGCCACCAGTTTTCTGATGAACTCCCATTTGGCGGGTAGGTAGTGGGCATCCACCCCTAGCCCTGAACCCCAAAAGCCGAAGGATCCCCAGCCCCCTGTCCTCACAAGCATAAGTAGTATTATAGACCCCCACCCCTGGTAACAAATACCTCTGAACCCTAAACCCTCTACCCTAACCCTCAACTTGGCTCGCAACCCTTGACCCTAAACCCTCAACCCTAACCCTAAACTAAACATCAACCCTCAAACCCCATCCTCTCCACTAAGCTGGCCGCCCACAGGCCATCCAACTCGAGGACTTGGTCCACGATCTTGGGGTCACCTGAGCCATAGGGATATTATCCCCGAAAATGGAAAATCAAATGGAAAAAAAATGAAAATGAAATGGAAACTGTGATGATATAGGGGGTTATAGAAGCTATAGCCTAAACTCCTAGTATCCACCTTAATAACCCCTGTAGTACTCCCCCACATACTTCCCTGCCTACATATACCCCCGCCTTGAAGGAGTTTAGACTATAAATCACATGACTTACTGGTGGCTACTAGAGAATAAGGGAACATAGTCCCTATATAAGGGGTTCCTTTGGTCCTTCCCCCTTCCAGTAGCAGCTACCAAAAGAAATAGTAGTTGTAATACCACTTTACAAAGGCCCTTGAAGGATAGTTAGTTTAAGTCCTGTATTCCCTACTATCCCCCAGTGACTTGAGCACTCGTTCTTTTTGGCGGGCTTGGCGAACTGAAGCACAGCTACCCTAAACCCCAAACCCTAAGCCCCAACCTCAAATCCACTGATACGGGGTTTTATAGGATTCGAAAGGGCTCTCTAGGGATTATAGTAGACTATGTAGGATTTTCAAGGCTTCTGGACCTTGAAACACTTCAGTAAGCACCATGTCAGGAACCAGTAAGAAACCAGCACATGTGGGCAGAAAGATTCGACTTTGCAGCCAAAACGCGGAAACGCCGCCGTTCCGACTCCCTCACCACCTGCCACCCGATGCAGCCGAGTGGATCTATGGTCCGAACTCCTCTAGAATTCTAGAAAGGCATTTGGGGCGTATCTAGAGTTTACGGGACCAAATCTTAATTTTAGGGTCAACACTATTACTACTATTACTGCTGTTAATACTACTGTTACTACCATCACTGTTATTATTAACCTTTGGGTCATATGGCAGTTCTGGCCGGCACCAAGAAATTTGAATTTGGGAAGGCTTGTGTAGACAACATGGACCACTCCATCCAAACCCCCTTTAATCGCGAAGCCATCGGGCTCCAAACCCATCACTTGGGGTTTGGGGTTTAGGTTGTTTCTGGTTTTGTCGAAGCTTCTCCAAGAGTCCTGCTCCGGGAGACGCCACTTAGCTGCGATCCTTAGGGCTAGGGTCTAGGGTAGGGTGCAGAGCTTAAGGTTTAGGATTTAGGGTTTAGGGTTCAGGGTGTAGGATTTAGGGTCGGGTTTAGAGTTTAAGGCTCCTCAAACCCTACATGTCTCTTTCTGGGTCTTCGGTCGCCAGCCAATCCGAAATCAACCAGCGACAAAACCAAGGCAATCCAACAGCGCTTGCATACGGATAGTACTGTTATCCCTCTTTTTCTTTCTGCTATTACTCGTATTGCTGTAATTACTATTCATCGTATTATTGCTGCAATACGAGGGTTTTCAGGAAATGTGGGCTTCTTCGGAGGTATCCGGAACAAGGATTCTTGCATGTTAGGCGTATGAGGACGTGAAGGGGACCCCTTCTCGTTGACCCCCCCAGCCATGTGCCATATCAATACCCCAACCTGGACGTAACACCTGTAAACCCCAAAGCCTTAACCCAAAACCTTGATCGGGCATTCAACCGGATTCAGCGTCCCTCCAGCTAAACCCCGATCGCCGTTTATATATCTGTATGTGCACATGTTTCACAGCCCCCACAGGTACTTTCCCCAAAACAGGGGACCCCCAACATAAACCCTACTATACTCAAGTCCTTATTGTAGCGACCCCCAAAAAGAAGGCACCCCTAATTTTGGGAAACCTCCCAAAAAAAACCCTAAACCCCTGAAGCGGACGCTTGGAGGAACTCCCCGAGGCCTCGGGATCTCCGCCCTTGTCTTTGCGAAGGAGGTCGATTCCGATCGTCATGGCCCTAACAGGGTATAGGTTAGGAGGACACCCCCGCCCTGTAATAGTGACTACAAGGGATAATAAGGACTCTATCTTTATTAGGGTCCCATTATGTTCCTATTATACCATGAACAGGGTGGGGGGGGGGTCCTCCTAAGTTATACAGGGTTTAGGGTTTAGATCGTCATGGCCCCAACAGATGTGGGAGTTTCCTCAGGCAGGGTCTAGAGACGTAGGGTTTAGGGCCCCCCAAACCCCAAAAGATTGAAATCCTCAATGTTTTGGTGTTCTCGAAGGGACCTCTGGCTCATGGAACCCGCATGTTGGAATGAGCCCAAGACTTAGCATGATTTAGCTAGGCTTCTCAAAACAAGTGGGTGGTCTAAAGGGCCCCTTTACGGTTTACGGAACATGGTGATTGGTTTGGTGAACTCCCAAAAAACTTGAAAGGAGTCCGTGGTGTAGGGTTTACGGCTTAGAGCACAAGATGGAATAGAAATGCCAGTGCCTATGGGGGTCTGGGGATCTCGGGTCAGGTCCAAAGCCTAGGGTTTAGGGTTTTGGGATCAGGGCTTAGAGGTTAGGGTTTAGGGATCAGGGTTTATGGATTAGGGCTTAGGGCCCACTTGGAAGGCCAGGGGGTGTTGGTAAGTAGACTTACAACCCCACTAAATCTCAGAATAGTCCCGGTTCTGGACATCGTTACCTGCTTTCGAAGTCCCCCCTGACTCTCCAAGCAGGGTCGTGGCAGTCTGGGCTTTGGGGGAGGAAAGCTGCACAGTCCATCTTCAACTCTAGGACGAGAACACGGCAATAACGACAACACAAAAAAGGGCATCACACAAAATCAGAAAGATGGCTGTTACAAGTTCTGGACGGTCTCAGGCTGTAGCTATCCGATCCTCTTCAATGCAGCTCGGTCCCCTCAAGTGGATATTTGTCAACATAATGGAGCTCTCCCAAACCCAACACCCTGAGCTCCTCTAAGACTCTAAGAGTGACCCTACACCCTAAACCCTAAACCTAAAGTGCGCTGCGCAGCCACTCTTTTTAGAGCTCCCAAATCTGCAGGGCAGCTGGCCTGGATTTCCGGGATAGAGTAATCCTCAACTACATGAGCTGTAGTCTAAACTCCTGAAAGAGGGTTATATAAGGGGTTATATAGGGGACTACTATCAGGGGATATTAAGGGGGGTTCTAGGGGTTTAGACTATAGCTCACCTGGAAGCCACATGAAGAAACCCCCTACTTGATGCGCACACTGTTTTCTCTGCATCCGATCCACTCAGGGGAGGCCCGTGGTTTCGTTAGGATCCTGCTAGTTTCGAATCTACTTTCGCTATCTTTCGCTATAAAATCAGGTTGTGAGTGGGGCAGTGCTGAAGCTCCAGAACTTGAACTCAAAAAACCCTGTGTCTTTCACCCCAAAACAACACACAGTTTCTAAAGCCTGAAATCTAAGCCCTTGAGCCTTTGACCCTGAAACCCAGCCTCTAATCCCCAAGCCCTGAACCCCAAACCCAACCCCGGGAGCCGTGGAGCCCTAAACCAAATCATCTCCTCGCACCTCGCGGCCCGAGGTGCCCACCTCAAAAAAGCGTGTGAGCGACAGCAACGTTGACAAAACCACGGGAGTTCAACAATCATAGCAGCAAGAACAGTCTAGGTGCCAAGCATACTAACAGCCTAGGCAAGGCGAATTATTAAAATGGATGGTTGTAGAGATAGGAATAGTAGAAGCTATAATAAGAGGGAGCCATTGCAAGAGTAACAGTACGGTTCAGGGCTTGGGGTTTGGGATGTGGTGTTTAGAGCATAGGACGGACTCCCAGGGGGCCAGTGAATTTCAAGGATTCATCACAATTCGGATTGACGTAGCCTGCCATCTCTATGAGGCGACACTGACCTTCTATGCAAAGGGCAGAGCTCCTGTACCATAACCACCCTAAACCCGAAATTTTCAAAGGCAGCACAACTTACGTAGACGTCAGCCAAAGGATCGCTTTGAAACAGGCCACGGATTACGAGGCATCCATGTGACCTCGTGGTTTAGGGTTTAGGGTTTAGGGTTTAGGGTTGATTTATCCAGGTGGTAGTCATTACCATAAGGCTGACCAAAAACAAAAAGAAAAACGTACAAAAACAAGCATGATTCTCAAACAAAACAGCAACCCTAGACACATCGACCCTAAACTCCTACACCCCCCAAGCCCTCACACCTCCAACACCCTGCCCGCTTCCACCTCCTAACCCTACACATGAAGCCACCAAGCCTAAAACCCCAGGAAAGTCAGGTACCCTTATCATGCGAAGGATTTACGTATAGGCATTTAACTTACGGGCTTACCCCATCCTCCTGCAGCCCTCCACCCTAAGCCCTATGGTCCCTGTTCTGTAGATAGAATGTGGGGGTCTTACTAGGGTTTTGGGGAATTCCATATTCTGTCTGCTTAAGGGACACTATATATCCTCAACATATAGTAGTAGTTTCCATGTTATTTTCCACTATCCCCATATAACCCCAATCCTAAACCCTAAACCCCAAACCCTATATATTCCCTTAACTACAAACCCAAAGCAAGCTGCAAGCCGCTCAAAGGCCTTGAGGCTCTCCCAAGGCAGAGAATTTCCGCAAAGGGGCCCCAACGCCTGGGAGGTTCCCAAGGATATTAGGGGGTTTAGGGTTGTAAGGGGTCTTGGGCTATGTGGGGTTACATCGGGCGATGGGGTATGCAGGATTATTGGGGATCTTACCCCAAAGATGGAGAATCAAATGGAAAATAGAATTGAAACTGGGATATAGTGGTTTATTCGTTATCAAACACGCGGTCCCTTTGGGGTACCCTAAACATTGAGCACGTACTATCATATGGGCATCATAATTCCGCCCCACCTCCACCATACATATGTGTCTTCTCAAACTAACCCCCTTTCTGACGGGTTATAAAGATAAGGAGGTTCGGCTTCACATCTCAAAAAGGGAAGCTTCTGGGGATGCTAGGGATATAGTCCTCCTTAAGTATATAGAGTATGGAATTTCCCAATATCATAAGAAGATCCCCATATGCCCCATATACAACCACATAAGGGGCACTGCATATCCGGATGGCATGCATGTTATCGCGGTCCCGATTGGGGATGAGGGACAGCTTTGAGACACATCCATATTGGGTGCTATTTGGTTCCTCGAAATGATGAGGGTTAAGGGCTTAAGCTTTCTCATGTGAGCCGCTGAAGGCGTTTTGCATTGCAGGTTGGCGCTTTATGGCTTTAAAATGCTTCTGGAACATTCAAATTGCGGGCCCTGAAACTGAACATGATCCCGGTTGCATGTCAGGGCGACGGGAGCAGAAGTTGGCTTCGACTATACTAGCAGAGATTTGTCACTTCGTCGAGAGTCTCCTACCTGTAACTGCAAGCGAGCTTAGAGCGGTCAGAACTGAAAAGCGATCTCGTATTGCAACTCGAGAAGAGACTACTGGTCTTAAGAAGGGGAGACTACTAGTCTGAGTCGAACCTCCAGAAAACCCGGCGTGACCTTCCAGTAGCTGGCCTGCAGCTGAGGCACAGGATCAAGAAGCAGGACAAAGTCAAGCTACAATAGCTTGAGCCGAGATGGCGAAGAAGACTCGCAGATATGCTGGTCGATGGTTAGCAAAATGGCCATTGTGGAAGACAATGTCCCCTGGATTTTGCCTCATAGAGCTCAAGGCAACTCCAAGTAATTTCCCGTAGGGCCTTACATTCATGTCCAGATGCATGCACTGACGAAGGAACGGCAACAGTGATTGCCGTCAAGTAGCTTAGACCCCCACAGCAAGGGGTGGATGAACTATGAACCATACTCGGACGAGATGCTATCAATTTTCGTTGCTTGGCCGCCTGCTCTCGTGATGGTCGGTGGCACTCCACGAGTGTATCGAGGGCACAGCGGCCCCGTTTTTTAAATCTCAGCACGCAAGCTCCCTGCATGAGCAGCTTGTCTTGTTAGGCACCTCTTGATTGAAGTCAACTACCTGCATCAAGCGATGGTAAACCACGAGACTCTGAAATACCATGCGTATTTGAGCCAGTGAGTCAGTGGCCACAACAAAAATCTGCGGATTCACAGTTCTTAGCTCCGGCAGCTCACTCTGAACATGCCATGACGGCCTCCATAAATTGCACGGTCCATTTGTAGCTCTAAACTCCACATAGAAGCAAGTCAATGCTGTGCGCTGAGGCTACGGGGCGTCTTGTGGTTTACATGCGTCTTGACGCCCGATTGAAGCTTGCGAGGCTTCGAGACCCTGATTCACAGACGAGGGCCGGGTCTGTCACTGGAAGTTTTGCAAGAGCAAGCTCGTCTGGCACATTCCGACGGGCTTCCTGTGAAAGGCGCAGTCAGACATGATGGACGGTGATGCTGATTTCCTTGTCCAATTTGCAAGTTGCATCTTGACAAATTAGCTCCAGAATCTGTTGTCTTGAATTTAGTCAATCGACTATGCGCCCACGGTCCTCAGACAACTTCCAGGGACCTGAATCAGCAGTCTCCGTGCTCGCTATTCAGCAGGTTCGAGCTCGATATCAGCAAGCATTGGCACAGCCCACAGCTATGGCTAGCGGCTAACCATATTAGTATTGACACGCCTGACAGGCAAAGCGCAGCTTGCATGAGTCTCAAGAGATGCCAACACCCAAAGCACAATTTAACCATTTTGATCAATTTGGCGACACCGAGCCTGACTGAATGACCTGCTCACCTCCCACACACCGCACCGCAACGGGGGTTAGCGTGGGCTGCACCTCAACGAATTGACAACTAGCAGCAGGACAGCAGGATAGGGCCAGGCAGGCAGCATCCATCAATCAAGCAACGCACAACATCCTCCTAATGAAATTCACAGGGAGAAGCAACCATGTCTTTCGAGGTTCACTTCTCAGTGGCTGAGGTGGGAAAGCGGTGTCCGGCGACACCACAAACGCATACCTCAAATCTGACCTACCTGGCAAGTGTCCGCATCCATCTGCTTACCACTACTCAGGCTGCCACATCGCAGTAGAAACAAGAAATGACAAGACAGGCAGAAGTAGAAGAAGATGTAGTAAGTTGTTGTTGGTGGTGGTAGTATTAATCAGTAGTCCAGGGGTTGCCAGGCGGCTCACAAGTGCGCCGCTGCTGCGCGGCCGTTGAGCCCCTGGGCAGCAAAGCTGAGGCAAGCAACACTTAGAGACAAGTACAGTAGGTTGGATCCAGGGGTCTGGCAAAAGCTGCCCAGTTTACGCAAGCATCTGCGGGACAATCCCTTTCCCAACTGGAAGCAAGCATGTCAAGTAGCAGGCCTATCAAGCGACCTGGGAGTTTCGCGAAACAAGGGTGCCTTACGGGCCTTATCCGTATAAAGGAAGTATACAGAGATTTTGAGGGTCGCTATTGGGATTCGTTAATGGCTTCCTTGAGACGAACCCGCCTGTGACACAGTAACAGCAGAGTCCTTTCTGCTCTCCATTGGCTGGTCAGCATGTCGACATGGCAGCAATTCCGAGCGCATGCAGCCCCTGTACACACTTGGGCA
The DNA here is from genome assembly GCA_905231905.1 of Symbiodinium pilosum. Taxonomy (NCBI): domain Eukaryota; class Dinophyceae; order Suessiales; family Symbiodiniaceae; genus Symbiodinium; species Symbiodinium pilosum. The sequence continues at coordinate 17,130 of CAJNIZ010046305.1, read as the reverse complement.
AGTCTGCAATTCCCCACTGGCACACCTAGTGATCTACAGCAACCCAACTTTGGGGCAGTTCTGACCAGGTCAATGCTCAGTGCAGTCTGTTCCTAACTACTCCTACTCACTTGAAGCCCCGATCCAAGCTCGCTTCCCAAAGATCCGCAGAGCGAGAGGACGTCGCTTGGCACCTGCGTGCCGAAACGCTCCTTGTTGTGTTGTACTACCTTGAATTGCGTTGTAGTGAGTGGTATTGTATCAGATTGTATCAGGGTATGTTATATTGCATCAGATTTTTGTATCATGTTCTGTCGGGTGTAACTACTGCTATAGTGTTGTCACTAGTCAACTATTCTTGTTGCAGTTATGATTGGTACTACACTTACCCAATGCCTCCCCTTTGGCTTCGCTGCTGTTAAGAAACCTGAGTTCAGCCACCATAGTTTCGACATGCGGTACAGTAAGCAAAGGAGTTTCTGTGTTCTGCTAGCTTTGAGATCCTCAACAGCAACCCGGTTGGTGCATCTATCCTTGACGTGTCTGAACCACCCTCACAACTTGCTGGTTCATAGAAAGGGAAGAAGGCATGGAAAGGAAAATTGAAACCACTACCTTCTGGGAGATTAGATAAAAGGATCCATTCCTCCATGCCCCACCGAGCAATCAACACAACAGGCTCTTTCCCAGTTCGAGGTAGGTCGCAGAAGTGACTGTGAAATGATAGTCCTGTAGGATGGGTCTATGCCGGGGTTGCTTTTCGGGAACTTGAATTGAATTACTGTTATGAGGAGAAAGCCTATGATTTTGGAGATATCCTCATCATAGTACCTTAACTCAGATTCCTTCCCAGCAACTCAGTAGCTGCAGGGGCCATCTGGCCTCCAGATCCCATCGATGGAGTCCACAAAAGCACCTGCCAGAAAACATCCGTCTCTCAACCTAAGAGCCATCATTTTCCCCGTCATACAATGGCACTAGTCTGGGAATGTCTATGACCAGACGGGTGGAGATTTTTTATTGTACCATGGAGGCTACGGACTCACTGAAAGTCTTAACCCTAGCTTGCCAAGACTCCAACCCTGCACGGCGGGTCAAACCCTCCGAATGGCAATGGGATTCAGGGTTTAGGATTTAGGTTTCCGTCAGGCTTCGAGGCAAATTCTGCTGGATGCAAAGAAACACGGAAGAAACCTGCCGAAGCGCATGCTATGCAACACTTCCACAGGACCTTGTTTCGAAACAACATCAGCCGACTCCCAAATCTCAAAGCCCGAGAACCTTAAATCTGATATGAGGGTTTCCAAATTAGGAGTACCTCTTTGGGAATCCCCATAACAAGGACGAAAATATATTGGGGTCTATTTTGGGCTCCACAATATTGGGAAACTACCACATCCATCACGCTGATCCCCACATAACTCTTACTACACCTAAATCCTAAGCCCTAAATAGTAGCTTCCAACTTCTGTGCCGTCATCCCTGCATATCCCCCTACCCTAAACCCTATATATAATATCAATAAACCCCTGAGATGCTTTTAATCAAGGATTCCGAAGCCTGAAACCTTTGAGCCTCTAGGCCCCAAAGCCTGGAGCCAGAAAACCCTGAAGACCTGAAGCCCTAAGCCCCCAAAAGCCCTCCAAAACCTGGATCCTTATCCTTAGACCCTAAAGTATCAACCCAAACCCAAAAACCCTAAACTAAAATCACAGACCCCCTGAATTTTCATCCCCCTACCTCAACTAAAAACCCTCCCGGCCTTCCCCTGAAGCCTGTAAGGTTTCCCAGCGGGCTATAGGATCGCAAGCGCTTCTGAGGCTGCTCGAAGACTCCTATATGTTTGGTCTTTAGGGTTTAGGGTTTAGGCTTAATGACACAGAAGGACCTAGGGACTGAGGAAATTGTAGAGTTTCGGCTGCAGAGATTTAGGTTGAAGAGTATAAGTTTGAATCCGGTTCATGGAAAGCCCAACGCTAGGGTTGCAGACGGAGCCTCTTTGCGGGAGGTCTCTGCATAGCCTCTGGGGCACCACCCAGGCCTGAAACTGCTGACTTACTGATTCTTTGCAGGGAATGAGGGAATGCAATCCCTATAAACTGCCTGTATAATGTATGCCCTTATTCCCAACTAAGAGCCAGTTAGGCAAAGAATGATGGCGTTTTGAGCGCAACTTTTCAGCGTTGGAGCGCAGAGCCCCCCTCTCAAGAGAGATGCAACGCGCCTGCGCTCAACCTTTGGGAAAGAAGTTTCTCGTTTTGCATCACCCTGTGTTCAAATGATTTCCAAGCAGAATGCCTACTGCCAGTACCAATAAAACAACATCCACGCCAAACCCTAAACTCAGTTGCGATCTCATTAGGCGAGAGCACTATCTTGCTCCAAGAGAAAAAGAGGCAGGGGAGAAAAAGGGGGACGTTATCTTTCCAATGGTCTGTACAGGTTAGCCCTGTGCGAAACAACCCTGAAGCCTTACTTACCTGTAAAGGTTAACCTTTTCGGTTTATGTAGGGATTATAGCACTATAGTACCCGCAAAAAAGGTTAAAGGTTAAACCCAAAACCCTCAACCCTAGAACGCGTGCCTAGCCAATATGTGACACACCAGTAAGGGGTCCTCCGTAGGAAGCTGCTCAAAACCTGCCTGCTCTGCCTGCCCAAAGGGCTCAGAGTTTAGGGTTTAGGGTTTAGGGTTCTAGGGTTGAGGATTTAGGAACCAACGAATTTTGGGTGCCTGGGGTTGAGTTGTTTACTTCAGGGACCAAATCAATTTCTAAGGGTTTGGGACCATGATTTACTAGATTTATGAAAGGATTAGTTAGAGGACTATGTTGGAAGTTATTCAGGCTTCTACATGATAATCTTATTGATGCATTGACAAACCCACTCTCCATGCCATGTTCTATGTTCTTCTTCATTTGGCTCTTCACTAGATACAAGTTTGGGAACAACAGCTAAATATAAGAGACTGCACCCTAAAACCTCAACCGAAAATATGAGAGACTGTGGATACTACCTGGCCATGACTCGGGCTTTACACTACCTAGTGTGCAAATGGTCAAGTTGTGCCCTTCCCAGGTATCGGAAGTGCTATATGATAGTTTCTCTAAATGGGGGGACCCCCAATATGGACCCAAAAAACCTATGATCCTTCTTATGGGGACCCCCAAAATCGTACTCCTAATTTGGGGAAACCCCAATATCTTCGAAGCATACAACCTCTGCAACTAGAAGTCCCTCTTTTGGGGATGTGATCTCCGAAGCCTTAGATCCCAGATGCGAAGCCCCAAACGTCTAAACTCTCAACCCCTAATCCTTGACCCTTACCCCACACCCCACATCTCCAAACCCTGAACCCGAAACCCCCATTCGTTACTCCCTGGCACTTGCCAATGAATGGGAAATGGTCATGGGGGATGGGCTAGAACGGAATCCAGTCCCTGAGTCCCTGCCAAGCACGAGGGAGTAAAAAAGGGGCATAGCGGTTTAATTACAATGGGGTTCCGGGGCATGTGCTGCTATACCTGTATCATAGGGATTTGAAGGTAATGATTCACTTTTTAAGTATTAAGGCTTCTACATGTCAATCCCGTGCGATCACTGACAAATCCGGTGTCCACTTAATGTTTCATGTTCTTCTCCCTTTGATTCTCCAAAATCCAAAATCACTAAATCTTCATGTGGGCCCTAAACTAGACCCCAACATGCTATACTATAATCCTTTTTGGGAGAAACCCCCGAAAAGGACCTCCTGGTTGTTGAAAACCCCGTCTTACACCCCAAGCCCTAAACCTTGAACCCTGAACCCTAAACCCTAAACCCTAAACCCTAGACCTGACCTGTAGGTCTCGCAGCGCAAGACGGAGCTCCGTCCGAAGCTCATGGGCCCCCTCCTGGTTGTGACTTTTGCAGATTCTAGTTTAAGGTTTAAGGTTTAGGGTTCAGGCTTTAGGGTTTGCTGTCATGTTGCCATGCAGGATCTGATGATTAGGTGTCAATGATCCTTCAAGTGCATGGCTGCATGCGAGGTGCTGGAAGAAGAAGGCCATGTAACATAATCACCCACCCCACCCGTCTGAGGCGGCCAAACCACCCCAACCTACTACACCTTTTCATGCTGAAGGAGGCTTAAAGAGGTCTGGAGGAGGCCTAGCAACCCTCTGGTGCTAGTGAGTGAAGGGTTGGATTGGAGGGAGCGATGGTACCTGAAAGGCGCTGATAAAGGCCTTTGACAAGCTGGGAGGTTGTGGAGGTCCTGGAGAAGGCTTTGAGCCAAGGCTACTGCGGGCCTGGCAGGTTGTGGGAGGGTGCTGGGAGGGCTAAGCCCCTTGAGAGGCCTGTGGGAAGCCCTCTGAAAGGGGGCTGGGTGCCGGCCCTGAAAAGGCCTGCGAGGCTTCTGGGAGGCCCCTGGCCCCGGAGCCCTGAAGGGATCAGTGCTCCCAAAGAGAACTCCTCCAGGTACCTGGCCTCTTGTGGGAGGCAGGCAAGCGACCTGGATCGACCTGTGCCATCGATGTCGAGGGGCATAAGCGCCCCTACAATCAAAAATGGCGGCCTATGCCACGAGTTTAGGGTTTAGGCTTAGGTTTTAGGGTTTAGGGTTTAGGGTTTAGGGTTTAGGGCTCAGGCTTTAGGGTATGGGGTTCTTCGAGCAGCTTAGGGCTTGTATCAAGTTTAGGGCTTTAAAGGGGGATATCAGGGTTATATAGGGATATTATAGGGACATTTTAGGGATGTATGGGGTTTGAGGGTTTAGGATGTACATTGTGGCTTAAGTGTAAGGCTTGGGGATGTGTTGGTAGCCTTGGCCATGCTGGGAGCTGGTAATTTGCCGCTCGGCCTGCCCGGATCCAGATGGTCTTATTACAGATTCCAGACCTATATATAAACATATATAGGGTTATAATATGCGTAAGGGTATAAAACAAGGGTTTAATACAGGGATAATGGAAATAGAACGGAAACCACTATTTAGAGTTTAGGGTTTAGCCCTAAACTGGTAGGAATAGCGGAAAATCTGTCGGTCCCCAACGGAAGGGCCCATCATCATCGAAAGGAAGCTTTGGCAACCGGAAGCCCCCAAAATCACTAGCTTGTATAGAATTGTAGCTACCATGCGCCCGGAATGAACAAGGTTGAAATTTTGCAAGTGGGTTTGGGGTTTAGGGTTTAGGGTTTAGGGTGGGTCAGGGCTACAGGCTCTCGAACCCTCATCGCCGTCCGTCCTCGTAGGCTTGCGCCAAGCTGAACTGAGCATCGGCCTGAGAACAAAGGCGCAGCATACCGACTGGGTTTAGCGTTTAGGGTTTAGGGTTTAGGGTTTAGGGTCCATGTCCTTTTCCATCATCCCTACATAAGCCCTATATACTATAGTAGTTTCCGTTTTCTTTTCTGTTATCCCTGTATAAGCCCTATATACTAGAGTAGTTTCCATGTTCTTTTCCATCATCCCTATAGAACCCCTATATACTAAAGTAGTTTCCATTTCCTTTTCCATCATCCCTATATAAGCCCCATGCACTATAGTAGTTTCCATTTCCTTTTCCATCATCCCTACATAAGCCCTATATACTATAGTAGTTTCCATGTTCTTTTCCATCATCCCTATATGATCCCTATATACTAAAGTAGTTGCCATTTCCTTTTCCGTTATCCCTGTATAAGCCCTATATACTATAGCAGTTTCCATGTTCTTTTCCAGTATCCCTATATAACCCCTACGCACTATAGTAGTTTCCATGTTCTTTTCCTTTATCCCTCTGGAAAATCTCAAGGTAAGATTCCAGAGCCAATCTTGATGGGTAATGCAAGGTCACAAGTTCGTTTTCAAAAATCGGAACTTGGAGAGAACCCCATAATAGGGATAAAATAAGGTTACATAGAGTTATATAGGGATAATGGAAAAGAAAATGGAAGCTACTGTAGGGCCCTAACTTCATATTCCACAGCATTGCGGCAATGAGAAAAACCACGTTCCCCATATAATCTTCTACGATAATCCCCTTAATTGCCCAATAATCCCTACATAGTGCCCAGGCCCCCATACTAAGTTTCCATTACGTTTCCAACCAGTCTTTCCATTTGATTCTCCGTTGTTGACGGAATATCCCTATCAAGTCCCATACACTGTAACCCTGTGTCACCCTATAAGCCTTAAACGCTAAACCCATATAGCCCCAAACCCTAAACCAAAATAGCCCTAAACCTTGAACCCCAAGCCCCAAACCCCAAACCCCAAAGCCTAAGGCCCAAACCCCAAACCCTAAACCCTAAACCTAAATAGCCTGAAACCTTAAACCGCAAGCCCTAAACTCCAAACCCCAAAGCCTAAACCCCAAAGCCCAAAGCCCAAACCCTAAACCAAAATAGCCCTAAACCTTGAACCCCAAGCCCTAAACCCCAAACCCCAAAGGCCTAAACCCCAAAGCCCAAAGCCCAAACCCTAAACCCCCTAAAACCCTAGCCTGAAGCCCCACACCTGCTCCTCTAGCTCCACAGTCTCGCGCTTTAGGGCATCTCGCTTTGCCGTGGCCTTTTCCAAAGCCAGCCCCAGGGCGGCGGCCTGGTCTAAGGGGGTTTAACGACTGTTTAGACTTCAGACTCTCTGTAGGGGTGTATAGGCTTTAGGGGGTATTTTTGCCCTTTAAACTTTTTACAGGGATATATAAACCCAAGAGTGGGGAGTCCACTGGAAAAGAATGAAGATTCTTGGGGCCTGCTTGTGGGTCTCATTGAGGTGGCGCTGGTTTTCCGGCATCATAGAGATTTCCTAAAGTTGGGATTTCGAATCGCAGCTATATAACCCCTATAAAATCCCTATAATTCCTGTAGCTTCCATGCTCTTTTCCATTATCCCCATATAACCCCAATATAATATAGTAGTCTCCATTTCATTCTGTCCAGTTCTCACATATGAGGCAGGTTAGGCTCGTCGGCGCAGTCTCCATGCGCTATCTGAACTTGAGCTCATTGACTAGGTTGCGGTTGAGGGCTAAGAAGTTGCTTCTGCCTTCCTGAGCGCTGTAATTAATCGCGGTAGGATGTTACAACCTCAAGCGTTTCAGCCGCCACTCTCTCCTTCGAAAAAAGATTTTGCGTTTGGGGGGTTGCAAGCTAGTCTAGTTCGCAGGACCTCTGGTTTGCCAAGGGAGTGATATATTGGGGTTATATGTGGATAACGAGAAAGAAAATGTAATCTACTACATTAGGATAGGGTATATATTTGGGGGTTATAGTAGGGAACATGGGAATCTAGTATATGGGGAGTTAGACTACTGTTGGACTGCCGCCAGGTTGCAAAGTATTGCCTCAGCGAACGATAATAATGTGTTGGGTAGTGCTCCCACCCAGTAACAGTCTATAATAAGGGTATTCAGGGATATATATATATATAATATAACATATACAAACTGTCCAACTGTTACAGGTGGGGGTGGAATCCAAATCATATGTCTGGCATCTTGGTCACAGTTTCTACGCAACGCGGATTGCAGCTATGGATATGGCTGCTGAAGCCCTGAAACGCTACAAAACTCTAAACCCTCAACATCCCAAAACCCTAATGTAGTAGTTTCCATCTCATTTTCAACCCCCTGGACCCAAGACCCCAAACAAAACCCTGACATACGCCTCCACCCTGAACCCCATACATCCATGTCAACCTCCAGTTTCCATGTCACGTCCTAGTGCTTTCCCATCTGCTTCTCAACTATTGGGGAAACATCCATATTCCCACATCACTGTATATGGAATAGCTTCCATTTCATGATCCATTTGATTTTCCATTAGTGAGGATACTGTATCCCCTAGACCATATGTACTCTCCATATAACCCAACATGATCCCAAAAAGTCATTACCAAATCCCACACATACGTATACATATGTACATATATACATAAATACATATATGCATATAAACATGTAAACATATAAACACATATACATATAGATATATATACATACATACTTATATACTTATATACATATGTACATGCATACATATATGCGTATATACATATATACATATGAACATATATACATCTACAGATATATATATATATATACTACACATATATACATATGTACATATACTTCACATATATACATATATACACATATACATATATACATATATACATGTATACATGTACACATGTATACATACAACCCTAAGCCCCAACACTCCACGCCTCGTTCGTCAGACCTCTGCACTCCTCCTTCCGGCGGCGGCCGGCGGAAACAGCGGCGGCCAGCTTCACATTTTGGGCCTCTTCTCATCTATGTAGGCATATGAACTACAATCTGGTCTAAACTCCTCAAAGGGGGTTATATAGGGGATTATATAGGGGAGTATGATAGTGGTTAGGAAGGGGGATACTACGTAAATTAGGACACACTAATCCTAATGCAGGGTGTTAGCTGGTTATAACATGGGATCTTTTCTACCCTCTGGTGTTCAGGATTCGTCTCAAAGTCAAGGGCCTGCCTGTTTAGGGGTGAGGCATGGGGGATTTATATGTGAACGTTCTAGGATACCATGTTTACTTAGAATATTTCTCAAGTTTGAAGCCTCTTTGGGCGCTCAGGGCTTCAAGAGTCAAAGAATTGGGAGGATATAGGGCTACGCTTGGGCTTGGAGATTGCAAGCTTGGAGTTAGGGACTTTCAGCTTTTGGGATTGGGATTTGGCTTCCAGCGGTGGTGTTCAGGTTTCAGGGCAATGCCTTACAATAGCTAGGCATCACTCACAGGCTGCAAGTCCAGGACCCTTGCACCTGCTCCAAAACCGTGAACCCCAATAAACCCCTCAACGAGGGAAGAGGGTTTAGGGGATTTTGAAAACGTGAAGCCTGAAGCACTAGCCCCAGATCAACCAGCAAAGGTTTAACTGCTTAACAGCGACATCTGTGAGTCTTCACTACCAATGATGTGCCACTGACCCAGACGTGTTAAAAAAAACAAAAAAGAGCCTCCCCATAGTCCTCTAGGTTCCCCAATGTAGTACTGAGACCTTTTCTCGGGGGTTCCATTGTTTGATCCCCTAAACCCTCAACCTTAAACCCTACACCTGAGACAGGGCCTGGGGAATAGTAGCACACCCTAAACCCTAAACACAACATTTACAACCTGAACGCTACCCCGGAGACCTGCGTACCGACCAGACTGTTTCGGCCCAAAAAGCTTAGGGTTCGGGGTGTCGGGCTTAGAGTTTAGGGTTCTAGGGTTTAGGAGATAGAGTTTAGGGTTTTGGGGTTTTAGGGTTTAGGGGATAGAGTTTAGGATATAGAGTTTAGGGTCTAGATTTTTTAAAATTTAGGGATTAGGGTCCCTCCATCCCGAACTGCCAACTCCTCACCTTCACAACATTCCCAGGAAAACCCTGGGCATCCCCCACTGGGAGCATCCAAGCACCAAGCCCCTCAGACCCTCCACCGGTGACTCGACAAACTCACGAAACGAAACCAGATCCCATACCATGAGCCCCAAGCCCTAGGCCCTACATACCCTTATAAATCTCTATATATATCCCTATAGACCCCTATTACTTCTATAAACCCAAACCCAAACCCGGAATCTCAACACCTCAGCCGGCGTGCCTGCACTGTCCGGAGCTCGTCGGCCACTTGGAGCAGTGATGAGCGCGTAGATTGGAGCTGCTGGTGAAGTGTCCGCTCCTCCTTGAGCCTCAAGTAGGTATTTCTAAAAGGAGAGCTGAATAAATAGTAATCAGAATACTAGTAGCAATAATAAGAAGAAGAACTAAAATGATAATAATAATAATAACAATAGTAATCATAATAACAATATCTTGTACTTCTTAAGGGCTTTCCTTGGCACCCTCAACTGATAGCAAAGTAGGACACATGTACAATGCAATCAAGATGCCATCCGGGCCGGCCTAGAGCTCGTAATCTTTCCAGAACCACCCTCACCACATAATACGAATACTGATGTAGCGATACGAATGCAGCGCAATAACATGAAAAAGTCGAAAATTACAAATAGCACGGCACAATGCGCAAATAAGAATAAAATGAGGAGAATTATCAAATGAACTAGTATGAATAATACAAATCAGGTACTACCCAAGGATCCCTGCACCCTAACCCTATACGTAGCCATGTTTCGGGAGATCCTCACACAAAGCATACGCCCGGGCCTGCGAGAGCATGCCGACGCGGTGGCCTCTGCCAGGAGGTGCAGCTCATCGCGCATGGAGCTAAATTCCTGCAACCAGGGTTTAGGGTTTAGGGTTTAGGGTTTAGGGTTTAGGGTTTAGGGTTTAGGGTTGGGAAGGCCAGAGTCAGAGAAGTCGTGAAAATCATTGAGATCACATTCAGACGTGTTTCAGAGTGGAAGGTATGCGAATTTGTTCACTCAAGGGTTTGAGCGATTCAGATACGAGATTTTGGAGCCTGCAGCAAAATCCCAAAGATGGCTGAATAGGGGTTTAGAATCTAGGCTCTGGGTGTTTATCCAGTGCTTGGGCCTGGGCATGTAGAGCTTGGGGGCTTTGGATTGGAGACCTCTTCGCAATGGATATGTCTGAGAAATACCCTCCTGCCTGGCCATTCCAGAAATACGGGCTCTGATTCCAATGGATACAGCACAACTTACTCCATGCGGTTGGTGGACAAAATCCCGCATGACCCCTATGCCTGAACCATAGGAACTCTAGTCCTATAGTCTACTAAACCCTGAACCCTAACTTGCCATAGTCCATCATCAGTTCCACAACACTTTCAAAAACTATCAGGGGGGCTTCAGCAGCTGACACATGGTGCTCCACATCAGGTGTAGCTGCTCGGCCTCAAGGTTTGAACACTACCCCAAAACTGGCCCTAAATTTGACTTCTGCAGTTTCCCAAAATCAGGGGTACCTGTTTTAGGGTACCCGTAATTAGGATTACATGTTGGTGTGAAGGAGGTGGACCCCAACTTTGGGAAATTACCGTTTCTGCAGTGATCAACCCAGGACATCCCGCTGCTTTATCCGAACATCACTCCACGTTCTCCTAGCCAATTAAGAGCCCATTCGGATACTGGCACCCTCTAGTCTGAATTGGTCAATCTGGGCTGTTAAGGGACCGGTCCTGAACTGAAAATCGCGCAGAAACTAGGGACTCGTCCCCCAGAAAGAATTGTACATGCGTGATGCCTTGCCAGGAAACTTTCCCGCAACAGACCCTGATAAAAACCCCTCAACCCCTACATCCGCAATCCGAAGCCCAAAGCCTTACATCATGGTCCCGCCAACTCCCTATATAACCCATTATAGTACTTTCCATTTTCATATCAATTATCCCTATAATATTACCCCCAATATGTACCCTATAACCCCTATATGGCCCCAATAGTACCTAGGAGAAAGTTTGCGCCTCGTCTTTCAGACCCGGGTCTTCAGCCAAGTTGGCCTATTGAGGTTGGGTCAAGGAATCATGAATTCAGGATGTTCAAGGTTTCTCTCAAAGCAATTTAGGGTTGAGGGTTCAGGGTCAGGATGTTCCAGGTTTTTCTCAAAGCATTTAGGGTTTAGGGAGTTAAGGGCTTAGGGGATATGTGGGGATCAAAGGGCCACGATGGGGGGTCCCACCAGGAGTGGTACAGGGGTAATTTTGGGAAACTCCAGTGTCCCCAAATCCAGGACCCGGATTTATCTAATTGACAAAGCTTCCGGCTCTGACATACAGAACCATAGTAACAACAGCAAAGCTCCCTCCCCCTAATATTTAACCCCCCCCACCCCCCTAACATTAAATACTCTCCATTATGTTGTATTTTTCACATATTGGGAATATTTGATATTAGGGGGGTGGGGGGGGGTTCATACCAGGGGGAGGGGATTAAAAACAATGCGGATTATCATAGTAGAACCTAGTAGTAGCTGGAATAGAAAGTCTAGTTTTAACAGGAATACTAGAAATAAAGGGGCTGGAAAGTAAGAACTCCACTGGTTATGCAAGCGCAGCTGACCACACGCAAGCATCTACATCTTCCGGCTGAAGCAAAAAAGTCCTAAACCTTTAGCCCTACATTCCACTCCCAGGCCTAGATGCTGACATCAAATCAGAAACCCTAAGCCCTACTCCAAGAATCTTGATCCCTGAATGCCAACACTAACACCGAAACCCAATCCCTAACCCCGAAGCCCTGACCCCCAAAACTTCAAAACTCAAACCAACCTTAACCCCTGACCGCTAAACTTGGTTGCTGTTAAGGAACTGATTTTTTCCATATGATGTGCATATTGTAGATAATACAATTTCCGTCTTATAGTAACTAGGTTTAAATTCCTTAGCATCAATCCAGCAAACCCCAAACCGCAATTCCTCAACCCTGGACCTAACCCTCGAGGGCCTGCTGAAACCGGAGCTCTCGTGCAGGAAGGTCCATTGGCATCGGCCAGCACAGATGCAAACAACACGGGACGGATTGGAGGTTTGAGGGCTTGGGCGGCTACACATAATAGGAGTTGCGAGAGACAAGGAACTCTAAGTAGTGAAAGAGTTCCTCCGTCTATGGTACGGCTTCGAATTTAAAACAAAGGGTCTGAGGAAAAGGGCTTCAGCTGTACTTTACCCACCAGGGCTAGGGGCCGCCCTGAAGGATAAGAATTCCAGATCTCCCGATAAGTTGTTGATTTAGGGTTTAGGGTTTAGGGTTTAGGGCTTAGGGTTTAGGGTTTGAGCTTGAACCCAAAGGCGTATGGCGAAAACTACAGGTGTCGATGGCATTAGACCCCCGGATCTTTAGTAATCCCTAATCCCTGAACCCTTAACCCTAATCCCTAAACCCTAAACCCTAAACCCATACCATGCCTCCATCACAACAAAGGAGGGAAGGAGACGGAGAGAAAACTTCTGCCTTGGCAACCATAAACCCTGAACCCTATATAACCCATTAGCGTAGGTTTAGGGTTTAGGGTTTAGGGTTTAGGGTTTAAGGTTTCCATTTTCTTTTCCATCATCCCTTTATAACCCCAATATCTACCCTATATAACCCCCACATCATTGGATTGGAACAGTATTTGAGACCGCGTACGGTTACACGCTAAAGATTCAGAAGTCGTATGGGCTTCAGAGGTTTTATCTGGCGACTACGCATTCTTCTAACTCCAGTTCTGGTTGAGTAGCGTTTTTTTTGGTGGTTGAACCTAGTAAGATTATATTCCTTATATAAAACATTATACCCCAAAAGGAAGATATAATCTGACTCTAGCTTGGGTGCCATAGCATCCTCAAATAAAACACTACTCAGTTCTACCTATTGCGACGGACGAGGACGTGCTACTGCTACTGTTACGGCTGCTACTTCGAGTACTACCGTATCTTTCAGCAGCCGTCCTTTTACAACGAAAGCCTGGACCCTAGACCCAAAACCTCAAACAAGCATACAAGACCGCCGCCTCTGCAAGGGCACATCCAACAGGGATGAGCGAAGCAATGGCCATGGCAGTAGTCACGCCCTCACCAGGCGCGGCTTAGGGTCTGGGATTCGGGCCTCAGTATTTGGGCTTTTGGAAAAGCTTGGGCCTCGGCCGGGCAGTTCTTATATAATAACGACAAAAGTATATGGGGACGGAAATCCACATGTAGAGCGGAGGGCTTTGGTCGCATCAAGTTGTCAGAACAACGAGAAGTTTCATGATGCTGCCTTCAGTGCTTATGTGACAACCCTTTGACACCAATGATGAAAATGACAATGACAATGAACAACTATACCCTTTCAAAAATCTAACACACAAGCGCATATTGGACTCGTTTGAAAGGACATGTGTCTTTGTAGGCCTTGTTTGTATGGGTTCCGCGCCAGTGTAAGGGAGGAAATCACTGTCCTCATCATGTAGAGGATTGGGAGACTGTACCAGCCTGGAAACAAAGCAGCAAGAAGACAGCAACGCTTTGCTGGTGTTCAAGGTTTAGGGTTTAGGGTTTAGGGTGATGATGATGATAATGGCGCGCGCCCTCAGGATACTACAATCGCTTGATGTTCCAACCGAGCCTTTCATCTTGGAAATGACAGTAAGTAGCACTAATAATTGATCCTCGTGACTGCGTCCTTGCTGCCTCAACTCTAACCAAGCCTAGACCGTAAACCCAATATCCCAAGCCCTGATTCCCCAAGCCCATCGTGTTCCAACAAACTCGCTTCACGAACACGACCGCCCGAATGGCTTGTGGCTAGCGTAGGGCCCAGATGATTACATAGAAACAAGTGTTGGAGTATGTTGTGCAAGGCTTAACAGACAAAAACGTTCAAATAATTTAGGCTTCTACACCACGTGGCCGGGTCGTGGCAATGCAAGGGTATCTCGTAATGCGCTCTGGGACGGGAAGCACGTTGCCACATGCAGGTTCACATGACCCTTTTCCACCCCCTTGCCAGCAAGATGCGGTTGCTGGACCCAATCCCGACTGACCCCATATGCCCCCAAGACGCGGGAATGTGGTACTATACTATACTTAGGGTCATGCAGGATTTTGTCCGTCAACCGCAGCGCCGTAGTGCAGACGTCGCTTACAGACGTCGCTTCCGCATTCGCTCGCGTCACTGAGTGAGCAGAGAATTGGCTCTGGGATACAGGGTTCGGAGCAGCTACAAGGTGTCCTTTCTCAAACTTAACTTAGGTTCAGGGTTCAGGGTTCAGGGTGAGGTCCACAGTTTCGGCCACAGTTTTTTTTGCGACCCCAGTCTCAGGGTCTTGACCCACTGGTTACCGATTGGGATCGCTGGGAACCTTGGGTCTGACTGGAACCCATAAACAATTGCCAGCTAGGGTCCGAGGCGGAGTCCAGCACCAAAAATCATGGAATATGAAGGGAGCTTTTAGGGTTTGGTGTCTCGGGGTTAGGGTTTAGGGACCAAACATCACTTGCACACGTCCTATACCTACAGCCTACAGTGGCAATTCTCCCCAAATTAAATTCTACCATACTTATTTGGCGGACCCAGGAAAATGGCCTGGACTCCAAAGAGTCCAGATGTGAGCTACCGTCAACATTTCCTTAGGTAGTTGATGGACAACGCGGTTTAGGGTTTAGGGTTTAGGATATATTCGGGGCTATACTAAGCTACCAATGGAGGAACCCCATGTGTACTCTCAATGGCCCCATAGTAAGCCTAATATTGACAGTAGCTCCTGTGTGCCGGCTGATTGGCTTTAAGCCACTAGCCAGGCTCTGTGGTGCAGGTGTCGAGTGTCAACCTTCCGATGCCACCAAGTCTACATTGGCACAAAATTAGCCTAGGTTCAGGGGGCCCATAAGATTCTAGTGTTTATGGCATTTGTGAGGATTATAGAGGGATTACAGGTAATAAGAATGAAACTTAAATTTTCAGACCTACCCGTCTCAAGGGGTTCATTGCTAAGGCCTCCCTGTGTACTTGGCTACATGATCTGCTGTGGAGATGGTCTACAAATCAGTTGCTTCGGCCGGCTTGCAAGGGCTTAACGAACCTCACTCTACATCTTCGTGACATGTCCCGCAGCTTTTTTTGCAGTGGGGAATAACCGCCCTTTCGGTACATAAGTTGGCTGCTGCAACAGCTGAACAGGTCGTGATGCCATTAAAGATGGAGTTGTTGGGCAAACTCTCGACCATCTCCTGGTTTTAGGGTTTAGGGTTTAGGGTTTAGGGTTTAGGGTTTAGGGTTTAGGGTTTAGGGTAGGATATACTAGCTAAGGATCCTGTAGGTCTATAGGGGGGGATAATGAAGAAGAAAATGGAAGCTGCTATTTAGGGTTTAGGGTTTAGGGTATATAGGCCCCCTTTAGTAGATAGAATATCGGGTACATGGGGATCTTATTATAACATACCCAAAGCCATATTCTGTCTACTTAAGGGCGACTATAACCAGAGTTTGAAATGGCTCGCTTTAAACCCACTTGCAACCACAAATGGACCTCCAATCTGCAGCTGCATAACGATGACAGTTCAGGCTCTAGGCGCCCCGTTAAGTAGGTTATTGGGGTTATATTGGGGCTATATGGGGATAATGGAAAATAAATCTAAAGACTACTATCTTATAATAGGGTATATATTGGGATTATAGTCCCCCTTGAGTAGATAGAATATGGCTTTGGGTCGATTGCAATAAGATCCCCACATACCCCATATTCTATCTACTTAAGGGGGACTATCGAGTTGGGGATCAAGGATTTAGGGATCATAAATACTCCCTTACTGCCTTTAACAGGAACATTTCTTGGAGCGGCTTCTTTCACACAGGTTTAAGGTTTAGGGTTCTAACCCTGTGCGATGTAGTCCTTGGGACAGAAGCTGCAAAGTGCATATGCCCGTAGGTAGCCGGATGATGTTTCTTTCGTATTGTTTGTCAACTGCGCACATGTTTGTGCTGTAACGCGTTGTCCAAAAAAAACTCTTTGTACCAATTGATTGCTTGCCATTAGCCACAATCAACAGAACTCATTGTTTATAGTGAGTTAAAGAGGATGAAACTTGCAAATATTGCCGAAAAGAAATTGGCAATTGATTGCATGCGCGCAGAATGTCTGCTCCAACTGGCCAAATCGTATAGTATCTAGCTTTACTTCATGCTTAGATACGATTGTCTCCCTAAACCCTAGCCCCTAAACCCCTGAACCCTAAACCCTAAACCCTAACCCCTAAACCGCCCTTCCTGCTCCACCTGGGTGCTTTATGAAAGAAATGCAAATCATGACACTGCTCCTGGCTAGAAACTTTGAAAGGCAGAAGGGTTGGAAGGCTTATGACCACACAATACTCCCTGGGGGTCAGTAGGGAATAAGGGAATATGCTATATAGGGACTGTCTGGGGATTATATTCCTTTATTCTCGACTAACAATCAGTAAGAATAGATCACATGGAACGGCAGCCCGTCCTTGTCATCATCAGAACACGCACAGCTCAGCGGGCAGTACAAGCTGTCAGCACCATTGCAACACGTAAGCGGGCACAGCATACTCAACGGTGCAAACCAGTCAGCGTGGCCCGTACAGAAAGCAAACCCCGTGACTGGTTCGTAGGCGCCAGACAGAAATGGGCAACCGCCGTTCCTGGGAAGCTTTCGATAATATTAATAACAAGTATACCAAGCTTAATTTCAATAATAACATTTTTAGTAGTTTCCATATTCTTTTCCATTTTCCCAATATAGCCCCTATATAA
>CAJNIZ010046304.1:225225-286479 GCA_905231905.1 Symbiodinium pilosum | reverse complement strand
CCACCACCACCACCACCTGCTGCTCCATGTTTAGTCTCCTATCTGCGCCATCAAAGTTTGCATGCCTTGTACTCTTCATCAATATTAAAAACAGTCATCATGGTCATCTACACTTTCTTGCCGTCGTCATCTTGAGTACACATTTGGTAATGCAGTATTCTACCAAACAGCCAGCAGGGTGTTATGGCGTTGCGAGCATTGGTTCTTGATAGCTATGAGAAGTGATGACAACAGCTGAGCAGCGAAGCCCTAAATCCCATTGTCCAGGTGGCGTTGAAGAAAAAGGCCCCTCCACCTGCGCAGCAACCGCCCTTGAACGAAGTTGCCACCGCATCGGAGAAAGTTCAAAAGGCTGGGGCGGGGCTTGAGGTTCAGTGGTAATATTACTACCCTGATGAGTCGTGTAACCACTAAGATTACCGGGACGTTCCCGGGATTCATCTCGTTGCACCATGGAGAAGCGACCTGGGCCCAAAAGACATCAATGTCTCACAGGCTCTTGACATCAACTATGCACGAGTACAGCTCACAGTACTTTTGGTATCTTTTGGTTGAGTCTCCGTCTGGTTTGGCCGGAGTGAGTCGGTTGGAAAAATCGTGCCATTGAGCGGAACTGTTCTAGGGTCTTTTTGAGGTTGGGCTGAGGTGCAGAAAACAAGCAGTGTGTACAAAGTAGGTCTGGCTCCATATCCGTCCCTCCCTCTCCCGTTTTTCTGACCTCCACTCCACAGGTTGCTATCCGCTTCCATGTTTTCTTTCAAATTGTGACAGCCCAGACCCATGCGCAAATTGCCGTTGGTTGGCAACTCTTGCTGCTTCTTCAAGCATAACGGGAAAGCCCCCTTTAACAGGGCCACACTGTACACAAACAATATAGGATGCACTGCACGATTCCCTTCAAAGGAAGCTGTTCGCAACGGCACTTCTCTGGCGGATCTCACTTGTAGCCACATACGCGTAAAAATCTATTCTTCATGTAATAACCCTTCCCCCTGTCCACTGCATTCAGCCCCCTCCTTGTTTTCAGCAGGGCTTTACAAGATCTCGTCTGGAACTTCAACAGAAGCTTGGGGATATGCAGCTTCAGTTAGTCCTTTGGGGGAAACCGTGATACACTGATACATGGCCTTCCATACAACATCCTCTCTCCTGTTTCTCAGGTCCGGTCCAGTGCAACGGAGGAAGACCGCGTGCAGGTGCGGGTCGGATGCATACTGCTAAATTCGGTGGACTGAGGCCTGAGCATGATTATAGTACTTGATGGCACGATGTGACCCAGATTGGGTTCCACGTCCCATGTCAGAGCGATTATAGTCCTGCACCACGCAGGAGGCCCAAGCACGTAAACTCGGATTGTAGCGGCAAAGGATTCTTTGAGGCTGATGACTTCCTTCGCTTTCATTGATTGCGCAAATTGGGCCAGAAACTGAATGTGTTCTTTTAGATCCATGGTGTGCTGATCCATGGAGTTGCTTGTACAATGCATGGGTTGCTGCGGTGAATTTTCAGTGGCGGCCTGGAGGCCTTGGAAGTTTCACTTATGCGCCCGGCCTGTCACTGCAAGGTTCGTATTGAAGAGCAAACCTGCATTGCGTCCTTGTACTTCTGAATTACATCACCTACTCACCTAGTCCAGAACAAGCAGAATCCTGTCGTCCGAATCCCGGCCAGACCAGCGTGAACTCGAAACAAGACGTGCCTGCTCTGTGGCCCACCCTTAGCACAGCGGAGCTGATGCAGGTAGGAATTCTTGAGCAGAATGAGCACAGAGCACGAAGAACTAGCTGATTTCGCGCTCCGCTTCCGAAGCAAGGGGCTTGTGCAGCTCGAGACAGGAGGGCTGATACAGCCATTTCTTTGCGAGTATCAGCCCAACCCCTCTTCAGCGCACTTCAGGGACTGCTTTCTGTGGAGTGTTGAGACGCATAAGGTATACTCCCAAGACCTGCTCCATATTTGTGTTTACACACACCAGCATCACCGTTCTGTGGAGACGCCTTCACAGCTTCAGGGTACTACGCTGAGAGCAGCTGTCGTCGACATCCCTGCTGTACCAAGCCGCGCAATGTGGTCAAATTAATCGTCAGCGTCCTAAAGGATAATTGGTGGTGAAGCTTGGTGAACAAATCAAGTCAGAACATGCGTGTGCGCAATCCAAGTTTCCTCTCCGAACAGTAGAATGTCTTGATACTTGAGACGACCATACAGGTCTGACAAATACTGAGTTAATTTAGACAACTTCTATTTGTTAGTCCTTGTGCAGGCAGCGAACTCCAACCGCAACATGAACAAGAAGAGCAGGCTGTCTCTTCTCCAGCTCTTCCATTGGTCTTGCCTGGTTGGGAGGTTGAGTGTATAAGGGTCTGAGGGTCCACATTGCGACTTCTTCAATGAGAGCTTGTAGCAGGAGCCTCCCTTTGTTTACGGGTTGGAGATGTAGTCTCATTGTGACATGCTGTGGGCTAGCTTGCTCGGGCATTAGGATGAGCGATGGGGCTTGAAATTATTTCTGTGTTTAGGAACACATGCGTGGCGTGACTCATGAGCTAAAAGGCAGAGCAGACGTTGTTTCTGTATGCTGCACAAAACGCGTGTCGGCCTGTCTTTTGTTGCTGCAGCTATGTTGAAGACAAGAATTGTGAAGCCCAAGACCTGCAGGAAACGTGATGTCTTTCAATCCCAAGGGCTTTTGCCATCGTTGTTTAAGGATGACACGTTCTGGCATGAGACGCAAACCACACATACTTTTGTGGGGATGTCTCATAATGTCCGTGACGGCTAGACGCCCGCTTGGCTGTAGGGGAGGAATCCTAGGTCGGCCTGCCTTACATGTGGCACAGTTGCCACAATGGGAACGTTTGGCTAGAGAATGGATTGTAACCACGATCAAGTTGGGAGAGCGTTCTGAGCACTCATCCAAGGTGCGCCCATATGATGTTGTCGTTGCTCATACTCTTGACCTTCGATAATACATTTGTGGAAGTGCCAGAGTAACTTTGGCTTTCAATCCTGTTGTCCAACATGTTTGCAGGTCGTTATGGTACATTTGTCAGGCGGAAATCCACTGATGGGCAGTCATGCGTCCAACTAGTATGTAAATGTGTTCTAAGCTATTTGCTGAGCTGCTTGCTTTCCATGTGATAGATGGCCATGGCAACTTGGATATTGACGTGGTGTGGTGAAAGCTTTTGATCAGCTGGACATCCCCATCAAACCGTTGTCTGTCTGATCCATGTCAGTCAGGCAGGTGACTACAGAAAGAGAATGAGATTAGGCAATGCCTATGCAGGCTGTGCTGGATGCCTGTTTCGTGCATGAGAAGCTGAAACACCCAGTCTTTTCTTTAGCCCAGGCGTTTCACTCAGCCTCGGCAAACGCAGAGCTTTCAAAGAATGGCCCATTGCTTTGAAGCCGTTGCCTCGCTTTGTATCATGAGGAGCTCGGCTCGATCCCAGTGGTCAAACTTCATGCCCACAATCTTCAGTGGCTTTGCTATGTTTTGTGGTGTACGCATGGGCCGTGTTCTGTGTGGTTGGGGTCCTCTTCCTGCCTCACTAGTGTTGCGACGCACGGGCTGCCTCAGTTTGGGAATTGTGTTCAAGGCTTCTAGAAGTTTGTGCCCCCATCCCTTGGCATGAATCACATGCCTCAGCAGGTTGCGACATTCACCATCCTAAGAAGTCGGTTTGAAATGGTTTGGAGCATGATCAAGAGGATTGCAAACCAATTGCCCTGTACTCAGGGTCTTGTTGCGCTGGATAATTTAAATTACATCATCACGCTATGAACCTTGTGTTCCGGCATCTCACGTACTGTACCACTGCGTTTGGACGGTAAGTATCTTGCTAGTGCAAAGCTTCTTTTCTGCAGACACAACTAGTTCGGCATGTTAGAGACAGGCGTTTATCTAGTTTTTGTCCATGGGCTTGGTGCAAGAGTCAGGCTTCGGACCTTCCTGCAGGAACCGCACTGCGAAACCTCAATTATTGGAAACTTTACACCTGACGCTGCGTCCCTGAGGCACTTTCTCACACTATGACCTTGCTCTGCATGCTGCTGCAGACACACAGGAAGGCCTGCGGTCTTTTAGTCTGTGTGATTCAACTCTCGGCACTCAGCTGCTCAGGCAGCATCCCTGGAGGCTTTCCCTCAATCAGGGTCCCCAAGCAATACCCCATGGATGCTCATCAGAAAATCACCTCGAAGACTGGTTGATCATTCATAAGGCTCCGACATTGCTTGCATGCAGCACAGCTGCCGACTAGTTCCGTCCTAGCAGCTGGATTTTTCCTTCGGTGTTCTTCAGAGTCCTGGTCAAGTCGAGTCTACATGCTGTACATGCCGTGATGCAGGCAGATGTAGTTGCTAGAGAGACGGCAGGTTCCAAAAGGAAGTGCTCATTGGCTTGTCTGTTTGTCAGATGGTCGTTGCAAGACCAAATAGCTGGACATCCTGTGTCCACGTACAGAGAGACAGGAGCCAAACATCCCAAACTGTCTATAAGTTCGCGGGCCATGATCTCCAATTCATGTCGAGTGGACTGACGCCACAACTCGACCCAGATTTGAGGTAGTTGCAGGGAGCTTACACTTGGAACAAGGGGTTCGAACTACATTGTTCGCATCATAGAGAGTTGACAAATCCGCAGCAAATAGTTTTATAACAACGTGTGCAGAAAAGGGGGCGGGGGACCTGCTATGGCTCTCACCAGGCACAGAAGTATGACACTGAAACCACTTAGTTGCAGGATGCCTGCCCAGACACTCAAGTAGCATCACAAAAAGAATCAGCATCGAGCGCGCCGAAGCTTCCTGGCAGCATTTAATTCTGAAGATGGTAAAGCGCAACGTCAGGTTGCCCAAGATGCTGACCGCCCAAACCTCCAATCACGACCTGGTCCCATCTGGCAACTCCCGACCTGTGAGCCCTTCGTCATGACATCCATGGTTGGGTTCCGGCAGGGGCGCACTCGCGGATGGTCTTCCACGAGTCGCACATGCGACCAATTGATGAGTCCACTCCAAAGGAGCACGCCTAGCTTTGCTCATGTTTCCTTTGTCTGAGTCGCCGGCTTGCAGCTGTAGAGACCTTTGAAGGTTGTGGTCTTGTCACTTATTTGCCGCGTCCTGTCTAGGGATATAGGCGTTCACTTATACAAGGCTATGGTGCAGCAGCTAACCTCCGACCCGAACGAACATGAATCAAGGCCCTGTAGCTGAAGACCTGTAAACGGCTACATTCGTGAATCCTCGAAAGTCTTGTACTCCGGAGGAGAACTGCGTTGCTCGAATGGTTCACTCAAATGCGGCCTGACCATGTTTGGAGGGCTTCGGCCAGCAACTGAAGCAACACGGATTCGTAAGGATGTTCTGCAGGTTGCCAGCTTCTCTTGTGGGCCTGCAGTTAGTTCTGGGAAGGGTAGCCTAGGTCTGAATTGCTGTTTGCGGAGATCCCCGTTACGCAAACTTTGCAAACTTCAGGTAAGGGAGCGGAGGGACCTAACATCAAGCCATCAGGCCCATGTCGTTCACTAGGGCCAGGATCTTCCGGCCACGTTGAGGTTTTGTTCAACAGACACTAGCATGTTGGTCGACCACGTGGCTTTGTGGTGCACCATCGTACGGAGGAATGGAGGTTAGCGTGATATTCAGGCTCGAGAATCACAGGCATGTTTCCCTCGAGTTAGGTTGTGCGCAAAACCACGACCCCTCTCAAAAGAAAGGCAGGGACGGAACACAAGAAGCAAGAGTTTTGTACATTCAGATAAGTCTCACAAAAGCTGACAGCTGGCCTATAAGATTTCCGAGGCCTTTGACATGCTATGTGCCTTAGCCGTCATGACGAATTCGCGCCTTGGCATTTAAATTTGGACGTTAGAGTTCATAAGGAGCTTGACCGGGAGGCTCCCGCTTGCGAGGTGGGGGGTGCAGAGCGTCGCTAGATTCCAGAGGCGAGGGTTTGGTTGAAGGAGTTTAGATTGATTTTTGCAGGGCGTCGCATGGTGGCAACGATGTTTTAGTGATTTGCTTCTGAGCATGTTGGTTTGCTTTGGACTGAGCATTGCATGACGCAGTCATGCTTAGGCTTAGGAGTGAGGCTTGTGGTCTCGTGGCTCTTTCTGGCAATTCGGGCACCAAGGGTGGGGGCAGGGCTCGGGTATGTCGCTTTGATGCCCGCCCTTGCCTTGATCATAGAGGTAAACTCTGTAAGGGTTTCAGTCTACTCCGATTGGCCTTCAAGACTTGGCTTCCTCTACAGCCGTATATGATTTGTTTTGGCTTGTGGGGTTTGAGCCAGGAAACGTTTGTGCCCCTGACTGTTACACAGCTCCCCCTGAGTTTTTGAGAAGTATTTGCAGCATGACAGGAAGGGGGTCATGTCTGCCTGCAGCGCGCTCCCTGTGCCGAGGATTTTCCTTGGCATCGAATCTCGGTCAACAAGCCTGGCAATTGTGAGATTTGGAGTTTATGATAGGTTTCACGTTCCCCAGGCCCTTGAAGCACCCGAGATCTTGAGCATGCCAGACCAAGCCCCCCCCCAAAACAAGAACACTCAACTTGCTAATTAGCATAATTAGCACATCTTGCAAATCCTGGCGCCTTGGGTGTTGCTCCCCGACAATGGTTCAAAACTAGGTTTACCTACGGCGTGGTGCGTCTGCCAGACCCCAAACACGCCCTGGAACTGCAGCACTGCTTCTTGCGCTTCAGGAAGTGCAGCTCAGCATATCCCATGGCGACCTCTCCATGGCCATGCATGCAATTCAGTATGCACCTTCGCTGATCCCCTGGGGCTGCAGGGTTTCGTTTGGTCCCATGGTGAGCTAGCGAAACAGGTTTAGAATTCGTGTTCTTCGCCGCCTGGACTTGAGATGCCGAAATCCAGGGATATCCCCGTCGGCCCGATCCGAGGACTTACGAGTAATGCCGCCCTGGGCAGATATCAGATGTCAGTTCCCTGCAGATTTGGCTCATCCGTGTTTTGAGATCTCTGTGCCCTGTAACCTATTTTTGCAAAGTCGGCCTGCCGTCGTGCCAGTGCCAGAATATTTGCCCTCCGTGTCATTTCCTTCTTGGTGATGGCACAATGATCCTCAAGGACCAAACGGTGATTACCATGGCAGCCCACAAAGACTAGTAATCGTTGGGATGTGAAGCCACAATGCAATGCGGGTTTCCAGTGGGGTAAAATTCTACTGGTAGGTCTCAGACGTCATCAAAGCGAGCACTGCCATTGCAGCAATCATGCCATGAGCCGCCAAGACATTTGAGGCATACACAGCTTGGTTTTCCCTCGAACTCCTCTTGCGTTTGTGCGCGGACGGCTGCGGGATGTTCTGTGGTCCGGATTGGTGGCCAAGCTTCACTATTATCATTTCGTTCAAATTCCTTGTGCGCTCAGACGTTTGACTCCTTGGCTGGATAGACGGATGTACCCACTGCCAAGCAGGTTGTACCAGAATCCCTTTACTGCCTTTGCTGGCGCTCATGAACCTTACGTACATTTCATCTTGAAACCCTATGTAAGTTCTGAAGTGCAGCCAATTCCATCCACCTCAATGACTCAATGTCCTGTCCATACCTTTTACCAACTCGTCCCAGCACGGTTTCAACAAGGATGTGGAGCATTCTCGACCTCGGGGTTGTGACGATATCGCTCTGGGAGGTTGTTGCTGACATCATTTACCTCGTAGACAGCTTCTTGGCCTTGCCAGACGTTGGGCCTGGGGGGTCGCCCCGTTACATTTGTAAAGGTTTGAGGGGGAAATCAAGACACGGCACCTCGGATCGTGATTTTGGCACGTGTGTTCTGAATGAAGGCCCAAGTCTGTGTTGGGTTATAGATTTCGAGCTTCTGAGCTGAAAACGGAAATCCAGCACATTCCCACATAGATCTTGCCAGCCCACCGCACAAAGCCCAGCTGAACCATAATACACATAGCCTTCCAGGTTACTAAACTATGTAGACTGACTTCCCTATCACAAAGGATGCCGCCCTCATGATAATAAAGCCACCGGGGCTCCATTATTGCGGTGGATGGTAAAGAATTGTAGCGGCAATTTGATTTCCAGCGCAGTTCAAATCTTTGTTTAGAATTCAATTCTGAGCGGAGTCAGGGAACTGTTGGGTTCTCTGAAAAAGGCTTACACTGTCCCGGCAAAACATGAGAGTAGGATTTCTGAAGTCGCTGCAGGCAATGACATAAGCGGCAACGCGGACGGCGTGACGGGCTTGAAAGCCTTGCGCATTGCGCCTTGACACATTACAGGAAGCCTGCCCTGTGGGATGTCAGGTTTCCTATTTTGTCTTAGGAGTGAGCTGCTGCACGTACTTGACCATGCAGACTTGTTCGACAGGTTCCTTCAACAGTCAGAACTTGTGATGACTCAAGATGTTGTTGCTCCCTACATATCCTACATTCTTACGTTAATGATTGCTTGGACATGTATAAGGTTGGTGTCATGTATCGTATTGGTGTTATGCAAAATGCCGGTGGAATAACATGAAGCTGAAGTGCCAACCCAACTGCAGGTTCGCGTGACCCGTGTTCTGAAGGCTGGCAGCTGCTACTTTTGGGCAGGATCCTGCTCGGAGCCTTTCTTAGTCTTCCAGACACTAGTAGGGAAATTTTGACAAGCCGACGCTGCTCCTTATCTCAAGAGCTCGAAGCCCTGAGGCTGCATCCTTCATAGTGTGCAAGCTATCAAGAATCCGAGTCCGCAAGAAGAGAGTGGGACAACGCGGCAAGCCACGTGCGTTTTATGGCATTGGGAGAAGAGTGTAGCATGTTGCTCCAGGATGCGCACCCCGCATCTGCCTTTAGCATGCCCTGTAGACGATAAGTAGAAGTTGGCTTGGTTGAAAGATGGCTTGGAAATTCTCCCAAGCCCCATACCCCATACGCATACTTTGCAGCCTTTGGGCCAAATGTGGGAACATCGTGCAGGTTGTTCGACTGATGCGTGTGTTTCGCTTCGTCATGGCGTTTCGGACCTTGATCACGCGCCTCGAGTACACCAGCAGTCGTTGGCATTTGCAGGTATGTAATATTGCAAATTGTTTAGACTAGGACCCCACCCCCTCCCCTGAGAATAAGGCTCCCACTGTACTGAGGGCTCTGGGGATTACTTGAAGCGGGATGGTCTGGATTTTTCTAGGGCCCCAAAATCAACACATCAAGCATGGTCTTCAAGCAAGTGGCTTAAAAGAAATAAGACGCTGCGAAAACACATTAAACAAGGTCTCTTCAATAAACCCGGTGCCACATTTCCATGTGGAGGTTTGATTTTTACGCGCCCTCGTGATATGAAGCGCTGAAGCTCCAACATAGGAAGTCCACAGTTGGTTAAGCAGTGTGCAGTCGTTCATGTTCAGGGCTTCTTGGTTTGTACGAGGGGCACGGATAGGTCAGGCCGGTAAGTCTGGGAGCCTTTTTTGACTATTAACTCTGCCGCGAGCCGACATTACTGCTAGGGCCCCCGCACAAAGCTCCAAGTGCTAGGATTGCAGCTACTGCATGGATTTGGTCAGGTGCTTTCGACATACTTCAGTAACGATCTAGGGTGGGGTTCCGTATGCGGACGCGGCTGTCTCAGGCAAGTCGGTACTTCCACGTGAAAGCCTTCAGGCTAAGGATGTGCCAAGACCAGCCCCCGTCGGGAGCCTTCAGCCTCATCCTCCTGGGCGCTCAAGCTTGAAGCCTGAACCCCAAACCCTACCTAATTTACCTAGAATGGCTAGTTTGGATTCCTTATCGCGGCCCAGGTCCATTGCCTTCACTCTGAAGTCTCTCTTCTGGGCCTTGATGTTGCTCCTGGTCATTGTCTACGTGACTTGGCAAACTTCGTACCGCCTAGGGCCGAGAATGTCTGAAAGGATTTTATGTGTAGGATTTGCAGCGCCTAAGTTGTGTCGTCAGGACGGGTGGGCTACCGCCCAAGTTGTTGAAATTCAGGCTGCCTTATACGTTTGTAAGTTGACCCAGGTCTGGTCATGAGCATTCAAACGAAACAAATTTAAGTTAAGTAACCGGTAAGTAGTGGCCGCAGCCTTCAACCAAGCTCAGCTACAACGGGTTTGCCAGGACATGAGCTGTGGCGTCAAATTGGTATAGCCAAGGCTGAGTTCGGGGACCTGCAAAGGGTATGGAAGCATTCGTCACTATGCTGCTCGCGAGAAAAATCTACAATTACAAAGCGCTCAGTGAATCTAAACTTTTGTAGAATTGAATTGAGTTGAATTGTTTATGCCTTTCAGCTTCAGATTGTCGTCGCATCAACAATTTTCGCAACCGCTGCTTTG
Source organism: Symbiodinium pilosum (assembly GCA_905231905.1). Classification (NCBI taxonomy): domain Eukaryota; class Dinophyceae; order Suessiales; family Symbiodiniaceae; genus Symbiodinium; species Symbiodinium pilosum. The sequence goes on along the minus strand of CAJNIZ010046304.1, from coordinate 276,177 downwards.
GGAGGATTTCAGGCCTTGCTCCTGCGCTCATTTCGCGATTATCAAAATGTTGAAGCCAGGCGTCAGCTGGCTGATGTGCCACTACGGATTTACTTTTGCAATGTCAACTCATGCTGTTTTAGCCATGCGAAGTGCTCGGTGCTTGTGTCAGAGCGGTTGGTAGACCGAGACCAGACATTAGCAACAAAGCTTTTGGTGTCGTACAGTGAGCCGCCTTTTACTTGTCTTCACACCGCATGGCGTATGACTGCCTGACTGACTGACTGACTGACTGACTGACTGACGGTGGGGTCTGAAACCAAGCGCACTACTGACACGGAATCTGGTATTCAAGCTTTGGGCGCTAGGCCCGCAACTCTATTTGCTGAAGAAGCCTAAGTTGCGGCCCAAGTATTCACTTCACTTTTGGTGCCGCCGGCAGAGACTGTGGATACTGAACCTACTGTTCCAACTACAGCAAGTCGACAGCCCACATCCAGCGTCAGCAGCACGCCTTGCTTAGTCTCAGGCAACAAAACTTGGTACAGCTTCTGGGTGGGCGTAAATTATACATGGGTTAGTGCTTTTTCAACGCAACTCAGGTATGGCTGCATCATGCTTATCTGCCCCCCTCAGTGGCTGAGAGATCAGGAGGGGCTCCACTTAGGACTCGGTACTCGAGTGATAGGATTGGTCTGACCTGATCTCACAAATCAACCCCGAGGCCTCTATTCGCGTCTTCATGAGGCAAGCCTTGACTTGACCAGAGCTGAACTTATCGTTGCTATCAAATTACTGCGGCACCTTAGTGCAAATGCATCTGTCTCTAGACCTTCAGCTTTGAAGTGGTAAGCCTCAACCTAGTAGGTGAGCCAATTCATATTGTATCCTGGCAATGCTTGCTGCAGTGTATGCGGGGTCCCAATCTACGCGTCTAACCCGCAATTATTTGGTCTGTGTCATCGTTTACGTTTATTCAGCGTACGTTGAGATCCACAACTTCCTGGTTGTTGTTAGCTGCGGCGTTCGCCGACGTTTACAAAGCACCTGTATTCTTTCTGGATTCGGTCCATTTCGACTTCTGCAATTTTTTTTCAGCTGAGGTGTTTGCGGTGTTGTTTGCCCAAGCAGCAGCAGCCTCGGATTCGTCGTGAGACAAAATGGTTATATCTATTATGTGTATAAAGCCTAAGGATGTAGGGTATTGGTGCAGGCATCGCAGATTTTTGGCTGTTGTGGGTGTGAAGCTCTGGATTAAAGGGCGGAAGGCTTTAGGGGTGTGGGCCTGTTGGATCCGGGATTGTTAGACTACGACTGCCCGTCAAGGTACCAGATTGTGTGTATGGCTGCCCAAATGTCATCCCAATAGCTTCATTTGCATTTCAGTGTTGAGCTCGTAGTCAAGGATGCGAAGGTGGAGGATGACCCTTGCTAGAGTTCAAACAGCATATGAACGCAGATTGGTCATGATGACATGCAGTGCAAAAGGCTCCAACAACTTTCTGACTTTCTTGAGTTGAATCACAATACACCAACCCCGCAACTGCAAAGTTGCAGCGCCCATCACCCAGATGCTAAAGCAGACAGCATGATACCAGCCTTCCGAGAAACCCAAGCATTTGCAGATGAAACAAACGCTTGTATGAACAAGGGTAGCGCGTATGATTGAAAGAAAAGATGTTCGGGGGTGTAACCATGATGAATTTGTCTTCCTGGGGCACGCTTGGGGTACTCCAATGTCAGCAAGAGTTTTCATGGATCTTGAGACCTGCAATCCAAAGGGCAGGACGCCCACACGCGGTCCTCATGGCATGCTGGCTAAGGTGAACGACTACCTTGCTGACCCAGACAATCCCACGCTTCCTGATTATGAGCTCCAAATGAGTGGAAGGTGGCCGGAGCACGTGCGTTAGTGTGCTCAGAATATATGAGAATTACTATTCCCGTGCTGACTTTGGAAGCCAGACAGAAGCGCAGCCCATCTGAGCGACTTTTGGCAATGGTGGCAAAAGATTTAGGCTGCGGCCTTCTGTGTAAATGATGCATCTAGGAGAACCAAACTGCAAAGTCGGTCAGACGTTCAAGCAGCTCAAAGCATCGGCGTTTCTGTTGTCGGGCTTCTTTATGTGGTGCATGAGAAATTGTCTGTCCTAGGGCAGTGATAGCAAATCTCTGACATGCCATCGTAGCTCGGGCGGTGCACTTAGAGATCCTGAGAAATTGGGCTTTAAGGCTTGAAGTCGAAAGGGTACCCAGCAAATCAAAGTGTCGTTTCTGCATTTGCCGTGCGGTAAAGCTTACAGATACTCGTCCAGCTCGAGTAGCCAAGGAAGTTGCAATGGCGCAACAAGAAAAAACAAGCTCTTCCCAGACCACTTGTTCCTTTCAAAGTCATCTAACAGGCCCAAGTAACAATTCCAAACATGCAGTTGGAATCTGGGACGATTCTGGGTCTTCTTCGGCACCTGGTTCAGGTACTTTGCGTCGGTGACAGATACCATGCTGAGCTTGTTCATGTGCATTGCAGCTGGCGAGACCTGGCTCAAGATGGACAGGGCTGAGACAACGTAGGGCTTTCCGAGTCTAACAGGCCTTGAACCTTGATTGCGGACCGCTCCTTTATGCTGTGCATTGTGTTCCCACCCAAACAATGTAAGACATTTCGTCCGAAAGTTGCAGGCGTGTGAGTGGAACCGACACGGGTTCAGGAGTTTGGTGAACAAGCACTGGAATGGCAAGCTTCGTCAACCCCTGCCTCTAATGTCATGTTATGTTCATCGCAGTGACACCTGTTGTTTGTAGCCAAATTGTAGCCATGACAAGTTTGAGATTGTTGCAAACCTCGTGTGGCCCGAGCTCAGCGTGAATCTTTCTGACCTGCTCGTCGTTCATAGAACTGTCCGGAAGGTTGCAATCGGGAATCGTGCAGTGAGCTATTGATCTCTTGACTCACCATCTGCAAGCAGGATGTTGATAAGATCTACTAGACCAACTCTTTGTGTTGTCGCCTGTGGGAAAGATTTCTCGGACAGGAGCGCCCCAAATCCTGCGTTGTAGCAAGAAAACAACAATATATTGTTGCTTTAGCCCAACCTGCGACGTGATTAGTGGTACGTATAAGCCTCCACTTTCCTGGGCACAACACACTCGAGTTAGAGCAGAAGGGGTTGATCTGCCAAATTCCGTCTTCACGAGAAAGCTGTATCATCCGTGAAGATGAACACAGACAGATTTACCGGGCCTGCAAAACTGTTGCAATGTGCTTGTGCACCGCTCTCCTGGCACGGGAGAGCACAGACAGTCATGTACCCACGCGGTGTAATGTGTGTTGAAGAACCTTAAGGTCAGCTGGGAGAATGTGATTGCTCCTTTGAGAAAGATCTCGGGAGTGTGGGAAGTCGTGCTGCTGTGGCTGCGAATTTTGATTTGGGCGGTTTTTATCTTTCTAACTGACACTGCAGTTGCACACGTGCGCGCAACCAACAGGTATTAGCATATTGGACGCAAAAGTGGGCTCGCCACCCTTGTTTTGCGGAGAGCGCTTTTGAAGATTGGTTCGTAAACAGCTTGTGGCCAATCAGCTCCGGAACAGAATTCTCAAGGCTCAAGCCCTGCACTGAAAAAGTATTTGTGGAATCTTACCACGCGCGTTCGCCAAAAATCTGAGGTTTGTGTTTTATGTGACCTGGCTGCCTTTAGCCTGGCTTCTAGATCTTATTTTTGGTTTTCCAGGGATTTTAGTCGTCGTCTACAAGACGGTATATAAGATCACGTGGGCTTGGGTTATAACACCGCTGTCAGAATTTCTACAAGAGCGGTCCTATTTTTTGCTTCCCTTGCAGAACGATAACCAATAAACATAAGAGGATAAGGTTTTGAATTCCAGTAGTATACAGTTCTGGTAGGCCAGCCCTGTGAAAAGATAACCAATGACAGAAAAACGATGAGGTTTAAAACTAGGGTAGGAAGAGTGGCCATAGGGTCCTCACACGGGCCCAGGTAAGTTGTTGCAGTTCAAAGCGATGATGGGCCCAGGTAAGTTTTACATATTTCGCGGTCCTCAACGTGGTGACAGGCGGGGCCGCATGCAGTTGTTTGATCTGGACATTGGTGAGGGGATGTGTGCATAAGGTAGATGCTGCGCGAGAAGCAAACCAGACCATGACGTGTCAAGTTTGGTGTTTGAATTTGGGGTTGCGTGGAAGCAACTTTTTTTGTTGAGGTTCTTGAGGATCATCAGTGTAATCTGTATGCCCATATGTTTGTATGACGAACGAGTTGGGATACAGCACAAGGTCGCCGCGCGCCGAAAAATCTGGGCCAAAGACGGGCATTATTCAGAAGCGTGCCCCTTTCTTTTTCATGCGTAAGAATGCGACTAGCCTAGTCAGCTGGCTGGTGACAACACATATACCTCGCAACTGACTGGACATCGAGGTTTCATGTGACCGGCTCGCATCATTACTGCTCCTTTTTGTGTGCTACCCTCTATGGCATGTTCGTGCTGGGGTCAAGGCTATGTAGGGTTCTACGATACTCCCGCTCGTACCATGCACTGCCATTGAAAGAGAGCTGAGTGCCAGACATGCGTTTGTTTGGATGAACGGTAAGAGTTACACGACCGGAAGGTGAAGATTCTTGTGAGGCAACATGAGGCCAAAGCATTTCGGTGTAAACGGCACATAAGGCGGCTGTTTGATAGCCCCACCTTCTTGGGGTTTGTGCAAAGACCTGGGCTTGGCAATGGCAATCAAAGAGCAGTGGTGTCGAAGAGGTTTTACAACAAGCTTCTGAATCAAGGACAGCTGTCCAATGTCTAAGCGCTGAAAGCGTGTAAGCCCAAACCAAATGGCTTCAGTTGGAAATATGCATGCAGTTGAACTCACAGATATCACGGTCAGATGCGCATAACTGGTCTACATGCACCACCAGTATCTGCTGTAGCTGGACAAATCATGACTGCTTGTTTGGTTGCGGGGGCTGTGAGGTTTCTGTGGGGTATCCCATTGCTTTACTGCAGGCTGCACTTTTGCACTCATGTCACATGGCCGCCCCTCCTTTTGTTTTGAGGGGCTCTCAGTGGTGTCCTGTCCATTTGGGGGCCGGCACCAGAACAAAGTTAGTTAGTTAGTTAGCCCATTCTGGGGCCGCAGGTGTCTTCTGCCAATCTGCTATTGCATCTTGGCTCGACACTCTGGAGAGACACTGGTTCGTTTGTGTTTCTGACATGTACACTTTCCGGGCGCATCTGATGCGAAAAGATCGAACGTCGGTTGCCATTTTGATACCCCACGGCTTTGCAATTCGAAGGCTCATGGTGAGCTGAGACTGAGAGTGTGGGGAGAATAGCGAATCGGATCATGGCGGTTGAGAACTCCTGTGAGCCCCACACCGCCACATGCCCTGCCGTTGGAGGATTTTTCTTGTTGGCGCGTCTAAACAGCTAAACCTTTGCCGCCGATATCATGAAAGGTGGGCCAAAGTTTGAAGATAACGCGCTTAAGGGTCGTTGACCAGATAATTCTACAGCCCTCTAAATCTTGGACCCGCAGCTTCAACAAAAACTCAGGCCTAACTGGGCTCCTTAGTTTGCCGCTCTCGAGAGGTGTAGGTTAAACGCATGAACACTGCCAACTGAGAGCCAGCGAGCGAGAAAACCAGCAGTTCCAAGCCCGTCCCATGCCCAAACAGACTCACTGTACTTGGCAGCCTTCCGTGGCCTCGCAGGAAAGCGCTCAGAACGATCATGCCACCATGGTCCAGTCTATACTCAAAAACAAGGACAGGGCGCAAAGGATGTCAGACAACCTCAAAGGTTGGGACAAGCATCTGCAGGTACATAAGCTTCATCTGCCACGTGGCCTAAGAAGCGGCTAGTGGGAATTCAATGGCTTGATTAGGTGCTGTAACCTTCTATAAGGTACAGGTGGATTCGGATGTCGAGCGGATTGCTGTCGAGCAAAGGGCCCAAGGTACCGGCTCTCTGATTAGAGACTTCTGGGGGGAGCAGGACTGTCGCCCCCCTTAAGCGAAAAAAAAATAACATGTCCAGCCCACGACCATAGACGGCAGAAGCTCCGCGCTACTGAATGTTGCCAGTACGAGGGCCGAAGAAAAATTGTCCACAAGCCGATCACCGGGCTAAGTTGAAATAGCGGCAAAAATCATCAATTCATCAACCTCCTGGCATGCTTTGCATACAAGCTTAATCGCTACACGCCACCTGCTGGTGCAAGGAGGCACACATTGCCAAGATCCAGGCGCTTCGGTCTTGTTCTCCATGGCTTGTGATTCAAAATGACAAGTTCGAATTACGATGGATTTTGATTACGTACACTTAATTCGAACTCTCACGGTGCCCGGTGCATAAAGCATGGGATGTGGTTTTGCTCTGTTGCCTCCTCTCATATCAGTGCAAGCTTAGCGTTTTGCATCCTTGTGCAAATGGAACTATGCTTGAGCATGGTTACAGTTTTTCGAGAGCCACTGATGACTCATGGACCTCCAGTTGTGGAGGGCTTCCTGCGGAATGACGGCTGTATCTGCATATTGCACATACTGTACTTCTCCAACTTCGCCTTTGACATATTTCCGCTTTGTTTGGGCTCAGTGTTTGAAGTATGATTTACGTGCATTGCTTGCCATATGAACCTTTGACTTAGCCATCCCGCGCCTTCAGCCCAAAGCACCCACGTAAGCTAAGGCACTATTCAGCCAGCTCGGTACAGAGAACACAGGAGTTGCCTGGCTGCAGGTACAGGCCCAGAAGTTTCACAGGTTTGTACTCAAACTTAGAATGTAGGCAACCCGGCAGCGGCAGTAGACAAGGTCACCGCACATCAAAGGAAATGCCCCGCTGGTCATTGGACTTCTTCATCACCCTCGTAATTACCTACTAGCGTGATCTACTATGACTTGCACCTGGCAGAAAGAAGCCAAACGGAAGAAGAGAAGCACCAAGCAACGCAGCCCCAGGACGGAATTTGCACACAGTGAAATGCACGCATTCGTCCTGCACGACACCATTCTCAATTTGCACAGCCGCCGCCCGTATTTTAACCTAACGTTCAGACGGTCAGAGCACGAGTCATAGAACGCCCCTTTGCGCTGGATAGAAGGTCGTCATCTTTTTGGAGGCATGGCTTTGCCATGAGCTTGGTTGAGTTCTGACTTTGTTCCGTCGTTGGGCAAGAGTCCGCGCACCTCATGACACACACATTCGCCCAACGACGCTGAAGTCCATCAGCCTGAAATCTCACCTCAGCCACTTTGACGCCTCGTGAACCTTGATCCACCCGAGCTTCCATCCTAAACACGGAAGTGCAAACGAGGACCACCGCTTCAGATCAGCCCCCCAAGACAGCACCTCATGCATGAAAAGGTTATCACCTTTGCCAGCTTCAACGAGAAAATTAACACGCCGCAGGAGCCCTGCTGTGGTACTTTTGTGCTGAGCTACTTGAAGGTTCTAGGCGGTAGGGCTCGGGGGTTGATGCCAGGAGCCTTAGGGATAGGGTTTTTAATCTGTTCGCCATGTGGGGCACGCAGAACTTCAGTTCTTTGACTCGCAGACTTTCCGATAGCAACAACTGGTGTTGTAAGGCTGCCAGCATACGGGTGTGGATCAAGCATAGTGCAAGATTGACTCTGTTCGTTTTTGACCTTGTGAGTAGCACAGTATGTATGTAGTCAGACTGACCAATCCATCCATTCACTTTTACGCTGGACGGCAGGATTTGTCCACTGTAGAAGCCTGACCTGTCGAGACCCATGCTTCTTTCAGACTCTCCGCAGGTCCAGGCATACTTTGAGCTGCTGGGTTTGGATGTGTGGGACGAAGCTCAGCTGCACCATGATCAATATCATGACTACAACTTTCTTGAAGATTGTGTGTTGAAAGCTATCTCACCCCTCGAAGTACTTGAACAAAACCCCCTAGATTGCGGCTTCAATTGCCGCTGATAGTTATCTGATAGTTCTAGGATTTGATTGCCGGACTGTCTGGGGTTTCGGCTGGGAAGTTGATGTGGCGGCTGGATTCTACTCCAAAACCGAAACAATACTGCGAAAGGCTTGGGTCGGAGTTCTGCATGCACTGAACGTTGCCCTTCCATCAGGTCTCGATCACGCCCTTGTAGCCCTAGCCTATCGTGAGCCACGCACGCGCACCGCAAAGGTTGGAACGCGCCAGAATTTAAAAGTGTGAACCCTCGGGCAACGCCAGATGTCTTAACCTCATTCCACTGTAGACATGAAACTATTAGCTCATGCATTCCGGCTGGTCTCTCTTCCATTGGAAGCTTTGCATCCCATTCCTGAGCGCGATGCTCCTACGTTCCGTGTGCAAGCGGTTCTCAAGCCGTGGCAGACCCAAACCCATTCGCTTAAAGGAGAACCTTGAGGTACACCCACGATGAGTCTTGGATGTGTTCAATTTGCGGAGGCGTGGTCTTTCTTCAAGTTGCTGGACCTGGACGGCAGCGGAGACGTTGAAGCTGAGGACGCGACAGCGTGGGAAATGCGCTGCATGTTCTGAGGCTGAGGGGTGCTAAGCGCTGTGGTTGCCGCAACAGATACCTCAGACTCGGAGAAGGTATAGTTCTACGTGGGACTTCGATCATACTTGCAGAGATTAAGATGTCGTAATCGTCGTTGTAACAACATGTAGGGGGGTTTCTGCGCCTTTGTACGCCAAGCCCTCCCTCAGCCGAACTCGGATTTGGCCTTTGACTTTGGAATGTGCGCAGAGTTGAACAAGCACATGCTAACAACCTACTTGTAGCATTTTACTCGTAGCATCACGAAGATCCACAAAGCCAGCGACCGTGCCCGAAGAATACTGACGCAGCGCAGAATGAACCCTCAAAAAGCAGACAGGAGTTTCTCATGGGCTGCCTCCGCACGCGTGGCTACGCGAAGGAAAGTCGACTTTCATTTCGGTATGGATTTGGGGTGGCGGGGTCTCAATCCCCACATCCGATTAGGTTTGAGCAGTGGCGTCCAGCAACCAAAGCTTCCAAAGCCTTCAGCCCAAAGCTAATGAGCTCCAAACTCACAAGCACGTTTGCCGTTTGCTTACGGGCTGGGACCCGTATCCCTCACCTTGGTACACTTCAGCGTGCGAAGGGCATCGACGTTGGCAAGCTGATTCACGACCAGAACTGGCTCATTCGAAGCCAGGGGAAATTTTACACATACGATGCTTGGCTTCATACAGCGCAGAAGCCCAAAACTGTGAACCCCGACTATGTACACTTCACGCTTGCTTCATGTGACTGATTGTTGTTAGAAGCAGGTACATGTTCTCAAGTCAGCATGTTTGAAAGCATCCCAATGGACCTCGTGGTCCGGACCAGTGGCTCAAGGCAAGGATGAGTTGAGACCGAAGGAATAATTGAAATCCGAAAACAGGTACACGGCGGAAAAAGGATCAGGAGTCAGAGAAACACATCAGGAAGAGGTTGGACCTCAGGGCAGCTTCAGGACGCACGAGCTGGCCCTTATCAAGGTATTGCGGTTGTGGAGCGTTGCAATGTTACGATGCAAATGCTGAAGAAAAACTCAGCCAGAAATTGCGCCGGAAGAGCTTCCGCCGCAAGCATGCCAAAAGAGTCCTGCTGCACGTATGGGCTGTGCCAAGGAGAAGAGCATCACATGGAAGAATAGATTAACTGAAACACCACTGAAAGGTCGAAAAAGAGATGAGCAGCCTGAGCAAGCACATCAAGGACCTTGAAGGCTTGGGGTACTTGGCTTCTTCATGTCGTGCATGAGCATCATTCTTTTGCTGGATGATTATGGTTTTGCGGTAAAGGGATTGTTCACTTTGACCTGATGCGCACCTGATATCCAGGATTCCTACTGTAGGGCTGCAGGGACCCCATGGCGAACAAAGGGAGGAAAAGGTTCTAATTGAGGATTGAAAATGCTTCCTGCATGTTAACTAGGCTTTGCAGTGCCGCTCCCCAAGCTTGAATATTCGGGGTCTGAGAATCTGCGCGGACGCAGCATCTTCAAGCGAGTAACTCGAAGTGCTATGGGCGAGGTTTCCAGGCTGCCTTTTGGGCAATTAGCATGGATGGAGCTTTTGAAAAGCAAGGGGTCACCTTGCCAGCCTGTCGTCTGGGAACTCGAGGTGGCAGCGTGTTGATTATGTATTAGTGATGGCAGGATTTCTGATGCCAAGGTAGCTGCTTGCCTTTATCAAGGCTGCATCTACTGGCATATAGCCCCTGAAGCACGCGTCATTAGACTTTCAAACCTCCACAACAAGGAGCCCCCAGAAGCTCTGAAGCTCGTCGCATCCAACTCCCTGCAGGCGTTTGCAGGTCTTTGCAGAACGACTTCACCTATCCAGCTGCGAACCAGCGACAGGTGACAAAGTCTAGCACAGCTTATTTGCCGTAGGAGCTGCAACACAGACTGCTTGAACCGTTTACCCTACCCTACTCAAAGTCCAGCCAGCTCCCAAAAGGTCCCCACCTTTATCCATAGGTTCACAGCCAGGAGATGACCCTTATCGACTTTCATCCCTCTTGTCTAGAGTCACCCTTAGGAAGTCAGGTTTTCAGGGAAGTCCACAACATGCAAAAGGCTCGGAAGTATGTGCATCAACAAGTGATGCTGAGCCTCGAGCAGCGTGGGGTCCCCTATTTCTCAGCTTCAAAAATAATAGTCTGTTGACTTTTCAACAGGATCCCTGCAAAAGGAATTGCTACAACTAATTAGGGTGCAAGAGACTGAACCGGTACATGTTTGCCACATTTGGAAATCTGACTTAGCCTGACTAGGTCTTTCTTCCTAACATGAAATGTCAATCAGTCGCTCTCTGCCACTGGGCCAGAGTGATCCTACTAGCGCAAGCTCAAATGTCTTTGGATTTGGTCGATATGAAAGGCTGTTTCTCAGCGGGTTGAGGCTCCTGCGAAGCTGCAGTCAGCTCCTACAGACAAAAAATCGTATTTAGCAGCCCGCATGTGGGCCCTGCGCTAGCAACAACTTTGCTTGGCAAATGCGACGAATGTTCAAATTGAGATCGCAGTTGGCTTCATCGCGGTTAGGGCAGTTCATTGAGATTCCCGTTCGTGTCCACGATGGTCAACACTATGGTCCTCCAACCGTATAGACCTTGGAGCCCTAGAGCCTTGAACTGCTGATCTCTTGCCTCTGCATTTTTCTCCAAGCGCGTGCTCCTCAAGGAGTCTGTGCTGCCAGCCAGACTTTTTGCAGAAACTGAAGACCCCGTGAAAACTTGAGGAAAGGTTTGTGGATGTAGTGTAAACATCAAATGCCCAGTCGGCGCAGATCTTTGCCCGGTATGTTGGGCAAAGCTGCGCGTAGGCAAGATCTGTTTGATAGCTCTTCCACACTGTGCGGCATGTTTCGCCAGCCCCATCACGCGCATTCCCTTCTTGAGGCCACCGTAGGCCTGCAGGTTCAGTACGAGTTAAAGGTTTCGGATTGAGGGCAGATGGCAAGGCAGCGGAGGAGAAGTCGTTAGGGTAAGACTTCATGGACAAGCTGGCGTGGCAAACCCAAGGAACGTCCGGTCGGAATCCCAAGATGTACTGACTGATTCAGACTCAATCCTTATGATCCGCGGCAACCAGCCCACATTACAGCACAATTTTAGAGCCACAGGTTCTGCACTGTCCAGGTGCCGAAGAGCTGAAAAATGAACCCAAATCTGAGCTGCTTCACATATATATCTCAACAGCCCGCATACTTCTCCATATGCTTGCTTTGCTTCCCGTCCACGGCTGGCTGGTAGATGGATTTTTTTCAACGCTCGGGCTGCTGTGCGGGATCTTGTAGACACAGAGCGTGGACATCTAGGGTCAGTTGGTTCTGGGGTCTATAGGAAGGCGTTGGCTCTGGGCGGCGCGCTGCCTGGTGTCCGAATCTTGCGAAAGGAGGTAGTCAAGACCGCAAAAAGGCTTAATTATGCCTTTCAACGCAGTAGCCGGACATGTCAAGACTTTCTTCATATGATGCGGAGTATTCAACTGCATTCATTGAGGCTCAGATGAAGCAAGTGGCGTTAGCATAAGCTTGCATAGGTCTTCGAATAGTGAGCAGCTCATGGGCCTGACATCTCCATACCATATTGGCATGTTATGAGGGCAACAGGATTGGCTCGAAGCAGTTGACAGAGACGCAGTCCTCGGGTGTTGCAGTTGAAGGTTTTTGAGGAGCATCAAAGCTTTGTAGAATTTGCTTCGGGGTTAGCGCATTGAGCTGGATAAGCTGAGCATTTGAAGAAGATCACCTAAACAGGCTATAGCGTCGTTGCAAGATGTGTGGGGCAAGCAAGGGTTGAGACCAGGCAGCAACCCGTGAGAGGATCAGATCCTTTTACACAGGCCTTGCTTGACTTGGGGCTTGCGTTTCCAGAGGTGTCGTGGTTCAGACAGCTCAGGAGCCGAAAGCTCAGGTCCAATCTAGAGTCCAAGGCCTTCAGGAAGCATGGGCCTTTCAAGAACTTCGTTGAACGTGGTATGTGAAGTAGAGTTGCTGCTGGGCCTTGGGCTGCGATATGTTGAGAGACGAGGCTCTCCTCTTCCCCATCAATTTGTATCTACTCAGAGTTTATTAAATGCCCCATAAAGTACTGCAACGGCAAGACCTTTACCGGAAGCTTCTGTCCCAGCAGGCAAGTTGCTGCAGCCTTGTAGCTCTGGAAAAGAAAGTAGGTACAGCAGCCATTATAACGACCTTTTTGTGGCAAGGCCGGGTTGCAACCAGCAAAGCAATGGCGTCAGCAGCAGCGGCGGCGGCGGGGGCGGCAGCCAGCAGCAGCAGAGACAGCAGCAAAAGCGTGAAACTGCAAACCGCAATCACAGCAGCCGCGGAATAGAAGCATTGATATCTTGGCTGCTGTAGGTGCCAACACATGAGCAGACACGCTCAACTGTATTCTTGCTCAAATTTACCAATCGTGTTGGTGTGCGGCCGTTGTTTGGCTGCCATTAGCTCCCAGGCCCAGGGCAGTCTCTGCTTGAATCCTGACGTCAACAGACAACAGGAAAATCCTGTGCTGTTTCTGGAAATACTCCCCGCGTGGTCATCCCGATGAGACAGCTGCAGTTGTAAGCATCAGAGCTTCCGGTGAATCAACTTCAGCACGCGACTGACGTTCCAGCATTGGGTATCTTAATCCTTTGATGCCTTAGTCAGCTGCCAGGGATGCCACGTGGGTTGTCGATGTCGTGAGCGTCTTCAAACACCACGTGTCACGTGTCATTCCGTCTCGCCTTGACTGGTAGAGATTTAGCACCATCAGCCTTGGAGGAGCCTCAATGGGACCCTGGCTGCGGTGTCATTCTGCAGGTTCTTCATGAAAGGGGGGAGGCAAACTTTGCGGATGGTCCTGGTGGTGCAGTAGTGCTAGCAAGATATTTCAGGGTGTCATCCGCATCTGCTCATTTTCTCCCGCCTACCCATAAGAGCTGGAAGCCTGTACCCGACGGAGAATGTGGCAAATGCTCCTTTTTGGGATGGAATCCTCTAAGCGCACAAAGCACAACATGTTGGCCAGCTCTATAGATGACTTGCAAATCGGGGGGTTACTCACGACAACAGCTGTTCATATTCATATTATGAAACAGGAGCTCGATAAGCACAAGACTTGCCTTTCAGAATTTCATGTGAAGTAACACAGCTTTGCATTGGATTTTCTAGCAGTCTCAACCTGAGGGGAGGCTAGTGTGCTAGTTTGTTTTCAACTTCTACCAAGAGGGGTGCCACATCGGACCAAGCTTCATGCAGTGGTTCTCCGCTGGACAGGTTCATTGCCAAGTTGAAAGATCTGGCTGCAGAGTGGGAGTGTTTGCCAGGAAGCTCATGCTGTCTAGAGTCAGACTAGGAAACGATCGTGGCCCTGTACTAACATATATATATATGTATATATGTATATATGTATGTATGTATAGATAGATAGGGTTGTGGCTGCGAAGCCCTTTTACGCGTCCAGCGTACGTAGCTGTTCATGTCGGGCATTCCCTAAACATCTGATTTTGAGTTGTTTTCGCGAGACCAGGGCTTCTGCAACATCTGCTTCAACTTTAAATGGCGACGCGATCATCAAATAATCGGTTGAAGCCCATACCATTAAACTCGTACAAGGGGTGGCTGTTTTTTCATAACATACTATAACCCTGCAGGATTTCAATGCGGCAGAGGCCACCTTAAGACAGTTAGAGTGAACACATGCCCCTGTAGGCAATGTCGGGTTTGTTGCAATGGTACAGGTACAGTAGATGGCTCCATGCGCTTTGTTGCGCCTCAATTGGGAATAGAGCTTCAATTGTGGGCCTCGAAGCGAAGGTGTGTGCGTGGGTTGGGATGAATCTCGCCAACTCTGATAAAGCACGAAAATATGGACATCAGATGGGCTCGGCAATGTATTGCTGAGCCCTCAACACACTCTCGTGGGCAACATGCAGGTCGAATCTGAGGCTACGATTCATAATGGCTCCCCAAGAATGCAAGGTTCAGCTCATGCCAGTATCTTTCTTAGGCTGCCTTGGGTGAAGTTGTTCTTCGCGTTGCTGCTGAGCTTTGCCATGTGCAGTGCTGGGCGACTCAACAAATCGAACCCGAATTGAGTGGACATGCAGATTACATAAGCTCCGAGCCTTACGCTGAACAATCCGTACATAACTCTGTGCTCCTGGCTCAAGGGCTAGTCCCGATTTGATGCTTGTGGTATGGTTTGCAAACTCTGACGGCAAGTGTTGATAAAGCCTTGTGGCCAGCAAACCCTACCCTTTGGCAAGGATGGACCAAAGACCTAAGACAAAATGCAAGCTAAGGGCTTGACTGGGCCCAGCAAGGCTCCCCTCAAAAGCCTCCCAACCTCAAGGCTAAGTCACTCCCTAGAACCCCATGAAACTCTGTCAAACCAACCAGCTCCAACTCCCAACTTTGAACTTTCTGCTGGCTGGACACGACGCCGGTTTTGAGGGTTTTTAGCCATGGCCCCCAGCGGCTTGCCCTCCCTAGGAGCGGTCCGGAACCCAGTACAGTGACAGAAATCATCATATGTTGAAGTTTACTTGTTCAGGATAAAGTTGTAGTGCTTGCAGCAATTGCCTCTATGTGATATTCTTGGAGCTCAGGTTTGCTTGGGAAGGGGGGTTGTTTCCATGCAGGCTTAGAAATTCTTCAGGATTTGAATGGGCCGCCAAAAGTGCCCATTGTAGATTCTGCAGTTGCGAAGTGGTTTCTCATTCCGTCTTTTGGCTGCAGAAGTTTAGCGGCCAAGCCCCTGACTGCAGCTTCAAAGTAGAGTGACTTGCTGCTGAAAGTCGAGATTAAGGTTTCGCAGATCTTTAATCACCCAGAAACTCAAAGCTTGAGCCATAGTTGACATCATGGCCTACATTGGTCCACACGCAGCTGCTGAGGACACGTCTCTGGATGATGCCATTGCCATCTTGAAAAGGCTATGGTCTGCACCCTGTAATTGTATGGCGGCTACACAGTTTGGTGTGTGATGTCTTGCTTGGGCATGGTGGCATTACATATGAAGACCCACGGCTTACAGCTCCAAAAGCAGCAGAGTCGCAGCAAGAACAAGATAAGTAGATACCGCATCTCAATTTGAATGGACCATAATGCGGAATTCAGGCAGGTCTGCTACCTCCGGTAGTTGTTATGGTGGTGGTTAGTCTCCATCTGACCGGTACTGTATCGGGTAAGTTTCATGTAGTGGAGGGATTGAGGTTGATTCGTTTCATGCAGCACGGAGAGGGTTGACAGGATTCAGATGTCAGGGAGGACTCGTCCGCCACCTGTGGAGTTCAAGAAATCATGTTGCTGTGCTGCCCGACTCCCACTTTCCCAGCCCGCAACATGATCCCACACAAGCCATCACACAGCGCACCTGCTTGCAAGTCCGTGCTGTGAAGATTGACAAATCCTGGTAACATTGCCGCCATGTGGCCTTCACGTATCTTCGTAGATCATGACCAGCATCCATGTCACATTCAGATGTGCCTTGTTCACAGATTTGGATTTCATCCTTCGCCCCCAATCCTCAGCAACAAGCCGAAGCGGCTGACGCCATCTGAGTGCGTGACTTCTTGCGGGACCTACGGGTGCTTTAGGTGCAGGTCCAACAGCTTGACCAGGAATCATGAGACCTAAAATGGCTAGCTGAAAGAAGCAGCAAACATGTCTACGAGTCTTCAATGGATCTAAACCACAAAGCTTTGCCCAACACCCCACTGGTTTTGTTGATTTTTGTTGTGAGCAGGCGACAGGTCCAGTACTCTTCGGCTCCCATTTTGCCCCCAGCGACGAAGCCTGAGGCGTGGGGATGTTGCAGAACATGGCATTGCAAAGACATTGCCAAATCGTACATGGCTCACGAGTTTCGACAAATTGTCTCGACATTCTCGTCTGGACTCGAACATGCGTGGACAAGCTGTGCAGCACGCTGGAAAATGCGCCAACCGGGTATCACAAAGCCCTGAACCTTAGAATCCGGAAGTATGGTCATGAAGCTCTGAACTTGCCTTTCAAAAACCAGTACACGCACTTCTCCTGTGTTGCTTTTCCTAGAGGCCCCGACAAGGGCATCTTCCATCTCGGCATGGGCAAGTCCTCGTTACATTCTCTCGCTGGATGTCGGACAAGAGGAAACTCAATCCTTGGTTTGTTCAACCTAGCCCGGAGGGGGTTGGGCACCGTCTCTATACTTATAATAAGTAAGTCCCAAACCTGCCCGCCACGCGCACCTCACAGAAAGCTTGCAGTTCGAGATCCCGCCCATGGCTAGCTCTGACCATGTAGGAGCCCAGCCATCTGCAGGCAAAGCTAGATGTGGAGGCGGAGGCTGCAGCAACAACAAGCAGCTGGGCGTCCAAGTCCACGGCCGCAACAGTAACGAGGCATGCGGGGTTGAATGGGGTTACCTTTCACGGGTGTCAGGTTTTCGGGAGCTGGAATTTTCTGCGCGTGTCTTAACATGAGTTCAGGATTGCTGAGACCTGTCGCAGTCCTGTTTGGGTGACAGGTTTTGGTGTTCAGACCCAAGTACAACTACAGAATGCAAGTTCCACAAGGTAGAGGAGTCATGCTGCATGCAAAATGCATGTGCCTATAGATATTGAGATTAGTACCTCCGCCGTGAATTGCAGTGGCTCCATAAGAGGATTGGCATGTCTTTTGCTTTGGTAGTTCAGGCTCGCAATCTTGTTCAGGACAACGCGTGTGAAGATAGCTTGCTTCAGTACCTCATCTCATCGCACCTCAATTCCCTCAAAGAACAAGAGGTCTCACTCAGCCTCTGCAATCTCCCACAAAGACAAAGCCTCACGCGGTTTTGGGGGAAAAATGCAGCAGGCTATCTTCTGCATCTGAAGCAACTCAGAACCCGAATCGACAAAATCTCTGCTTATTGGGCGGCCTTTGCCGCAAGAGACTCCCATAATCTCTTGATTGCCAGATCGCCGAGCTCCAAGGCGCTGGAGCCACACGGAAGGGCTTTTATCTGAAGGTCAAGATTTGATTGTAAATTCTGCGAGGGTTTAGACTAGTTTAGACTTGAGGGGGCATGTTTGTGTTGATCCTAAGAGCATTTTCATAATGCCCCCAGCTCACCAAACGATGCACGGTCGTGGATGTGTTGTCAGAAGAGTAGCGGTGCATTGAGTATTTGGCGAAAGCCAGATATCGGTGTTGACTGCCAAAGCATCGAAGTGAATGGCTTCAGCCTTGTCCTCGAGGGTGCAATCAACGACTCAAGCCCCAGGTCCCAAGCCTCCACCGTGCAATTTATGCTTCTATGAATACTTACGTACCATTTCGGTCAGCTCCACGGAGCCCAGATTCTCAAGTCATCTTGATGTGCTGGCGTGGGAAGTCTTCATGAAAAGTCTTCATGAAAGATCCGGAGAACACACTACTGTGCATCCTCCAAAGGGTCTGTCCAAAGCGTAGTCGCCAGAGAGCTTCTTTCATGTTTCAACATGCGAATATGCGGCCTTGCGCGACAGCATCAGAAAGCAAGGTCTCGAGTTTGGACATCGGTGTCCTAGAATCGTACGCAGAATCAAATGAAGATCTCAAGTGACCGGAACATTATGACATCATTGCCAGACCCCGACGTTCAAGCCGGCGCCGGCCAAGCTGTTGCTTGCCTTGCATTGGGGCAGCGTGTCATGGAAGCACAGGCAAGGAACCAAACAAATCGGTTCAAGAATGACTGCTTGCAAGCATGCCATGGCTCTGGTCCAACAGAGCTACGAAAGGAGCGCATCTGCTGAGGCTACCACCTCCAGTGAAGCTGCCGAGGTCCCTCATCAAGCTGAGCGTGCTTATCTGCACGTCAACATGTGGGTCCATGCATTGCGGCTGTTGACTTTGGCTCTAGGGCCTTAATGGCTTGTTCTAGGGCCTTAATGGCTTGTGGTGAAGATGCCATCTGAGTCGGGCTGTACGTAGCTTTGACATGAAGGCCCTATAGAGTCCTCAGAGATCAACCAAGTCAAACAGTTAGTCATTTGTTGCGGGATGTGCTTTGACGAATTTGTACAACACTTCCAGACTGTTGGGACGAGGCAAGCAGGTTCGCGTCACTTGCCCTGATGATTTTCACGTGCTTGTTTTGGGAAGTGTTGGATGCCTCGCGACCTTTCCCGGCATTTTGGAAGTCAGGCCGCGACCTGCACCTGTGCAGAAAAAGCGCCAGGAGGCAGCTTCCCTTGGACTTTTGGCGATCCAGGGGCTTAGGATTTGCAGCGTATAGGTTTGCGTTGGCTCAGCATATTGAGGGTCGGAGGCTTGTGATTTGTCGCCGGGATTAGGGGACGTAAAGCTTGTGACTGCGCCCAAAGCCCAAATTCATAGTCGCATGTCCTGTGGTTCGGGTTTTCAAACGGCCGCGCCTCTCATTGTAAGGAGGAATCAGGAGCTAAGGCGATGTAGTCAGGATCAGAATTTGAGAGGAGCCCATTGTCCCCGGACTTCGACATCTCACTGTCTGCTTTGCAGAATGCTCCGAAGCAGATCCGTTGTCTTAGCAAGTCATGCGCCTCGCCCCTTTACAAAGAGTGTAGAATTGCTATGCAGTTCTATGGTTGGCCCGGCCGCCCCGAGTCTCATTTTCACATCAGAACCTCACAGTACATCCTGAAAGCTTGACATCACGCGGCCCCTTTGTGCCCGTTATTGCTCCCCTGCAGCTATGGTCCGCACCATGCGTGGGATGCTTGTTGGACAAGAGCTTTTGTCACATGTAGGGCTTTACACATCTGCGCATGCTGCGAACATGCCCCGTTCACAGTTGGCCAAAGAGCACAGGCGGAAGAGGCAAAGTTGGACTGTTGGACCCTCTTTAGTAGGGGGCACTCCTCTCCCTGCTTACAATAGGAGGGTCGACAAAATCGAAAACATGGACTCTCAACAAGAGCCCTTCAAAGCCTACTGCTGTTCTCAGGGCTTCGGGAATGGATTAAATAACGATGGTTTGAAGAGGGCCTCTATACAATGGGGCTTGTTCAGAATCTTGAGGCCTGCTGGGCTACCTGCTTTGCCCACGTGATTTGGGCTATGAGCTTTAAGATTTGAAAGAGGATTTTGAATAGAGCTGGCCGGCTTCAGGTGTAGGATTTGGTGTCTGGCTTCTGAATCTAAAGCTCGGAGGGCTGGTTCTGAAAACAATTACAAACGGCCCGCCCCTTAGAAGCAAAGAGCTTGAACATCTTCCTATATCTTTAGCGCATCGAAGTTAAAAAACGTTATAGAGCGCCTTGATCTTTGGGCCTGATCCTAGACAAGGGGTCCCAACAACACATGATTATAAAGGGCCTCTTCACCCATGGAGGTCCAGCATTACTATGTCCAACCTGCTTCAGGTGGCCAAAATGTCAAAAAGCACATCTGCACTCCCGCGAATACCGCCTCCGGAGCCCAGAAGCATCTCGTTTTGGCTTGTAAGTGTTTCTACCTGAAGTCCCCAAAGTATGTAGAAGAATGGCAGTGTTGGCAATTGTTGGGCTTTCGGGCACCCAGTTTAAATCAGTTTCCGGGTCCAAATGGGGAAGTTGCGTAAAGAAGGGTACATTGTTTTCTTGGTTGACTTGCTGCTTGAAGTGTAGGCAGCTGGATCCGGGCCTATTGGCATGTTGCATGCTGGACAACTATACTGTGTGTTGAGGGAAACGGTACCCAGGTGGAAGACGCAAAGTAACAGTACGAATCTCACTCCAGTCGTTGATTAGCGCTTCTCTTGTGGGGATGACAGGGTTGCTTGGAGTGTTGATTCTTAATACAAGCATATGCTGGAGGAGGGGGTAGGAATCATCAAAGGTGAAGAGCAATACCTGCTGCTGCTTCTGCTGCTGCTGCCGCCGCTGCTACTGCTCCTGCTGCCGCTTCCTTCTGCTGCTGCTACTACTGCTGCTGCTGCTGCTAGTGCTACTGCTGCTACTGCTGCTGCTGCTGCTACTACTACTACTACCACTACCACTACCACCACGACTACTATGACTACTAATAGATAGCCCTGCAGCTTGCTGATGATAAGCCATGCATTATCACCATAAGAGACGGTTCTTACAAGAATCGTTCCAAGGCACCGAGCCTGTGGCTGAGCCTCTGAAACCCAAGGCGGGGCAAGTATGAGGAGATGCTGCTAATTCCAATGTAGTTGCTTTTGGATAGCCACAGGACCCTGTTTTGATTTGAAGTCTGAAGACAGAGACTGTCCCGTGTTCTGGAGTCATCGACTCAGAGCACACTTGAGGTCAAGCACTGGCTGAGTGGTTGGGAACGTGTGCTTGCAAACTTCCTGATGCATACAGTAATCCAAGCAGTTTGATTATTCTCACCCGCGCGCTCAAGCCGCCAGGAGGCCTTTTGGGTTTCAGGCAAGGCGCTAGCCAGGGTGGATGCAAGGTTCAATGTGCAGCATGGATAGGCCAGAGCACATTGCTCTCTTAAGGTCGCAAAGGACCAGCTGAACAATTATCAATTGTCAGCCTCAAGGTGAAATTTGTTGCAACGTTTTTTCGGGAGCCGTATATGCGCGGCAAGCGCCAGCCGTGTGAAGGTTGCTCTTGGCCCACCCTTTACAGCAGGCAGCAGGTAGCAGGATGAAACTGAGCTGATGGAAGGCCGACTACAACTGTGGGAGTGAATTGTGATCAGGCAGCAAAAGAAATTTTGCCGACAAGGAAAGCCGAAGCAAGAGAGCGAACACCGCAATGGCACCAAGAACCAAAAATGTGCAGCTGGAAAATGTAGTACAGCAACTCAAGAGAAGACTGGGCAGCGAGAACGAAGCAAGCACTGAAGAAAAGCGGAGGAAAAGAATGCCAGTTTCGCCTCAACTGGAGCAAATTCAATACTGGGTCTTAATACGTTCAGACAACATCGAGATGCCAACACTTCTCTTTGGGACGAGGAACGTCCATGATAGGCAGCAACTCAAGGGGAGCCTAGGCAGGGGTCAAGCGATGCACCAAGTGAACGTTTTCCTGGACGGGCGTTTGGAGCAATGCAGAAAAAGGGTCCCACCAATGTGCGGGAGAAAGAGGAGGAAAAGAAGATACACACCGCGAATCATGATAGAATACCAGAAAGTGTGAGCCCCGACATGGGCAAATGAAAGAATGAGGTACAGCACACGAATGGATAAATCAACGACCCGCGATTCGGCGCGCAGCCGGGGGGGAGCTCCAGAAGTCTTTACAAATCGAGTACGTTTTGCATAGTTCTGAGCATGGGGAGCCCGCCATAATCCCCGCATGAAGGAGCACAAGCCAGGGTCTTATTGGGGCTTCCCAAGAGCAATTCATTGTAGGGATAGCCGATCCACAGCCATAAGCAAATTGGGATCAGGCAGTCAAGGTAGATGAAGCTTGTGTGCATAATTTGTGGCAAAGTGAGACATTTGCAGGAAGATCTGGGACATTACACGGTAGCTGCAGGCTGCAATGGTGTTGGGGGTCTTTGCGCAGCTGCTGTGTTTGACATTGCGCATGTTGAGATATAGGGGAGATGTGTGTGTGTGGGAAAAGATGCAAGTATACAAGATCAGATTTTTATTGTTGGAGCAATGGGAGAGTGCTTTTCCAGGTCAGCTTGGCAGCAAGTCTCGAAATCACTGTTGGGTGCCGAGATGCGAGGGCAGATGATGGGCGGGGTAAGCATGGAGAAGAGCCCGTCGGTCACGGCAAGCCTGGGACTCGGTAAGGGGAACCCGTCATTTACTAACTCTTCCTCGATTTCGCTCCGTCTCTCCGTTTTGGACACGCGCCGCCGTGCTTTGGGCTCAGCCCATGCGCGGTCAGAGTGAGACGCGAAAGAAAGAAAAGCTGATAGAAGGGCTACCGCACGCCTCGCGTGCGGTACGATCACTTTAATTAGGTGTGCATGCCTTGCGTCTTCATGCAATTCGCTTGTTCGCCTGGAGTTCTTTTTGCGCTTCCTTTGTGCTTGTTGTATCCAACTGCCGGCTCCTTGCAGCTGTTGTTCAAATCCCGCCCGGCCCAGGACCCGGGGATCGTGGCGAACCTTCGGTGTGCTGTTGCGTGGGTCGAGTGACTGCCTGACAGCGAAAACCCTGCCTACATTGTGTATTTGGTGCCAAGAATGTCTGCATGCACCTAAGCAAAGCGATGAGAAGAGCACAGGAGAGGAGATACACCAGAGGCTGCGGCGCCGTGATTCCGAAACCAAAATAAGTACCTTCTGATTATCGGCTTGCACGCATGTCAATTCAATTTGTGGATTCACTGCTCTGGCTATTGCTCTGTCACCCTGAAACTTTTAAGCTTGTGTTGCAAGCACAAGCTCGAGTGCCAGCGGGTTTTTGTTCGGGAGGTCTCTGTGCCCGCGTTGCGACCGTCTTCCAAGGGTCAGGCAGCAGTCTCCATGTTTTCAGATGCCACAGTTGGGAATCGCGTGCTTGTGTTTTGAGTATGGTTTTGGGGGGCGAGGGGTTTGAAGGCATTTTGGGCTTGAGCTTGGAAGAAGGATTGAGCTGTGTTCCCAGACCGTTTGGCCACAGATGTGGCCTCATACGTTGCGTAGGCCAAGATGCACTGATTCTGTAAGTCTTAGGTTGAGGCGCCTTGTCGCATGGATAGGTTGTCATCGTCCTTAGGAGCAAGAGTAAGATGAACAGCTTGCGGCCTATGGTTTTGAGCATGAACCGGATGTCCTTACTAGTACAACCTCACTTCTCAAGAGCCACTCTTTGCAAGCCCGCAGCATCCGCCAGCACCCTGAAATACCACAAATCATTGTTGTTGAGAGAATGCTTTGCAGGTAGTTTCTCGAGCTGCGGCCGCTGTGTCAACCTGAGCCTGAGGAAATGTGCACCTTCACACGTTGATGCTCCAGTTTCCATAAATGAGATGCCTTGAAAGCGTCCTTCATGACTCTAGTTGCTTGTGAGATCTAGGCTTGAGGGTTGAGCTTTCTATTTCCCAGTTGAAGCCCTGCCGAACTGCCTAACCTTCAAATCCGACGCAGGCTGCTGAACAAGCAGAGCAAATGTCCATTGCACTGTACATGACATCCTCCCACTGAATAAGCTTCATACGACGCGCGGTTTCTTGTCGGTCAAAGTACACACATATGTAGGATGGACATTGGATTCATGCTGTGGGAGGGATTTTTGATTGGAAAGCGATAACACCCTCACCAAGAAAACAACACCAATACATACACTGAAACTTGAAAAGGATAGCATCCTCACCAATTTTCCGATGACCTTCAGCCCAGAGACTAACCAAAACCGAACGCTTTATCAATTCAACACCATCTCGGACCCGTTTTAAGTTTGTTTTCTTTTGAGCCAGCTCGTGCCACTGGCTGGCCTTAGGCGTTTTGGGGGATTGTCCTCGAAGACGCAGGCCTGGGTGGTGGGCTTGCAGGCCTTATAGGTTGCAGTGCTGGACGTCCCGGTCTGGTGTGCGCAAATTGGCAAGCTGCCAACATGTCTGAGCCTTGCTCTGAGGATTCGTGTGTGCAAGAATCCCAAAAAAGATGGCATTGTTCAATCAGACAAAGGTTTTGAGGTTTTGTCTCATTGAGTTCCAAGCCACAAGTTTCCAAATATGCAGATGGCGACTGGGGTGATGACGAGGACGCTGCATGCCTGCTCCGACCATCCCAGAGTCTTCGGTATGTTCCACAGCTCATTTTCCTGCATCAACAGTGCAGGGTCATGTTCCCCGGAATAGCAATTACAAGAGAACGAGTCATGCGCCATTAGGCGCCGCAGTTGGGGGGCTGAACTCCGCATTACTCTTAAGCCAACTCGTCGCTACGAAAAAAAGAAAGAGCCTTGTATCCTCCGGGCCCAACTGAGGCAGGAGCGGCCTCACAGAGACTTGGATTTCAAGAGGAAGTCAATGTGAATGTGCCTATATACCAGAAGCCTTAAACGTAACATCTTCAAACATGAGCCGTCATGCTGAACCTTTACTGCTCCTCCTTGCCAGTGCGTCGCCTGAACATTACCGATATCCTGCAAGCCGGCCTTGCCCTATGAGTCCCAACCTCGGCTGTACCTTACGTATTTAGGTGCTAAGATCCTGGGAAGAATCGGTGTCAACCAGAGCAGGCTCCGACAGCTGAAATTTGGAAGTTGCTGGCGAGGATTCAGCTTCGACTTACGGGGAGTCGAAGAAGCCGAGGCAAGCCTGCCAAACTGACAAAAACTGCCAAACCACTGAGTTTAATGTTGAACCGAAGGCGTTGGTTGCGCAGGGGTCCCAGTCGAAGGCCCATATTGCCACACCTGTCCGTTTGACATTGCAGGTTTAAAGGGCTGTAGATTGGGCATCCAGGTTTGGCTTTGAGAAGAGGATAGCGATTGAGGTGACTTCGGCTGCTCATGTCTGACTCAAAGTGAGCGTCAGGGCCGCCATGGGCCGCCACATTGCAAAACACTGCGCCGCGAGTGGTTGTGGTTTGAAAGTTCCCCTTGCAGGTCTACCTTGGGAAAGACACGTCACTTTAAATACCATACTGCTTGTCTTACGATCCGGAACCAATGCTTGAGGCCAAGCCCTCTTCCCTCGCGCACTGCCACCCGCCCAAACTCTTCCCGCCATGCATTTTCAGCCAAAATTCACGCGCATATATCAACTCACATTGGCTGGGAGGAATTCCCTCAACCAAGACAAACTCGAGGCTTGAATAAGAGCCATCATAAACTTTAATTTCCGCATCCACGTTTACGCAGGGCTCTGTTGGAATCCATGAATACGTGGCTGGCTAAGTCAACCTGCATGGAGCGTCCTCATGAGGAACAGGTGAGCTGGAGCTTCATCCCTTCAACAAAGAAGTCAAGCACGAACGCAGAAGTTGGCCTTGTCATGGTGTGATGGAGGAGGTGTTGCATTGGCAGATGTGCTTTGAAGATGGATGCCCCGTAGAATGCTGCTGTCATGAAGCAACGCACCTTGCAGACTTACCTGCCTCTGAGTTCCTCGGCAGTAGAATCCCATTCAAGCAGAAACCTTTGGTTAAATCAAGTGCAACCCCCACCAGAAAGCCACCAACCCGATAGCTGTACCGAAAATCTCTGGAGGCCTAGGGACTTCCCTCTGGCAGCACTTCATGCCTCCTGGGCTGCAGCAAGTTTGGTGCGGAGGTCCTGAAGCCTGAGGCCAGAGGTGCCTTCCAAAGTAGGCCAAGGTAGGCTCTTGACCCACCGCCTTGTTTCTCACAAGCGTATACCTTGTTGATGAGTTTTGATGCACACCAGTTTCCAGCCAGGAGTACTATCCAGCAGAAGAGGCACTGTAAGCAAACCCGCTTCCACATGTTCAACCCGTCTGGTGATTGGGAATCGCACAAGCCTAGTACTGCATCATTGTGCCTCCCAATGTTGGGTGCGTATCGTAGAGTGCCTGTCTTTCGGAAAAAACCAGCTGGCCTTGAAGCAGCTTAGGGCGCCACCTCGGTGCCCTTCAGTGACCTCAAAGAGGCCCGGGGCCATGGCGTGAGCTCTTGTCCAGAGCAGCGACACTCTTCAGAGCCAAATTCCGGGATCTCATCAGGGAAGCCAGGAATGGTGACCCTGCGCTAACTGGTAAGTATAGGAGGTGCCAAGAGTGGGAACTCCATGAGGTCCATGACAGCTGTTTTTTTCTGTCTTGCCGAGTACCATACCTGACCTCTAGCCTTTAAAGGCCTGCTCACAAGACAGCACGTAACGAGACATTTTGAAGCGACCTAGACAACACGAGCCTGATTCAAGACGTGTAGGTTTCGCTGCTTCTCCTCCCTCCCGGCTAATAGAGCTAATGTGGGTCTTTCAGGATTCTTGTGGATTGCGGCTTAGGCTTAGAATGCGCTCTAGGCTTCCAGCTTCGGTACGTGCGTTTTCAGGTTCATTCTTCAGATGCACGATTGGATATATGGGTTGAACTGTAGTACCTTTTCCGGGTTCGAATGCTTTTCTCACCTGCGCCCACCAACAGTGCTACTGCTTGGCATATGTCTCATGCTCTGCCATGTCTCTTCGCTCGGTCCTTTCTCTGCGTTTCTGTTTCATTTCTACACTGTCGCACCTTCCGTTGTCTTGTCGTCCTGTTCTCGGCTGTTGTTGCTACTGCTGCGCATCCTGAGCTCCATAACTTCATTGTTGACACTTGATACTATCGACCATGAAGGCAGACAAAACGCTGTTCGACTTAAACGCTCGCACACAAAAACCACGCACTTGAGGTGCATAAAGCCACGAAATCCAATGTCACCTACCCAGGCCTCAGCCCCCAACATCCTTCCACATGCAGACTCAGAACTCAGATAGGCCTGTGGAATTTTCGAGCGGTTCTCCACGCGCGATTCAGAGGCACAGGGGTGCCCATGCACTTCGCGTGGTATTCATGTATGCAATGGATTGGTTTGAGATCCTTGTGATTCCGGATAGATCTTGTCCTTACCAAGCCTGTAGGAGCAGGAGGGATGAAATGCAACCCGTCCGCATGGTGCATGCTTCCCCTCCACCCATCTAGTTTGATCTGGGCTTTCCGTATGTTTTTCTGAAAGAATCTTCAGAACTACGGGTTGTGTTTTGTGCTGGTCCTGCCCTGTGGGCAACTAATTAGGCAAAGTCTCCGCCATCGACTCTAGCTTGTTAGTAATTGCGGCTTCATGCCCCTGATTTTTTTGATAAGCCACAGCATGCTCTCAGTTCAACAAGCATGGGCTGACTAGCTGAAGGACACAAGGCTATTTAGACTCTTGACTGGGAAAATCTGTAGATCCGGTAAACCCTCAATTCTTTGATCTCGGGACCACAGCAACCCTCAAGCAGTAAAGTCCTAGATCTCTAAGACCTGTCTCCACTGGGTCCGGCAGGATCTAACAGAGGCCTGGCTGAACACGCGCGCCTTCGAGCAATCTTGCTGCATGCAGTTCGTGGGATACATTCCCAAGATCCAGAGTGCTCGAGTTTCGGGATTGGGGCGGGGCTGTGCTTTGGCTTTGGAGGTGTCATTTGAAGATGTGAAGGATGCCCCCTCCAACTCACAGCCCTTGGCTGAGGCAGCTGCTCTGTCACGTCTGCAACGTGGAGTCGGCTGCTGTGGCCTACATGGTGGTGTCAGTGTTAGGGTGACGGGCAAC
This sequence comes from Symbiodinium pilosum, assembly GCA_905231905.1. NCBI lineage: Eukaryota > Dinophyceae > Suessiales > Symbiodiniaceae > Symbiodinium > Symbiodinium pilosum. The sequence continues at coordinate 248,598 of CAJNIZ010046304.1, read as the reverse complement.
TGCAAAAGGGAAGGATGCAGGTTAACATTTTTTCTTATTCCAAAGGCGGTCAACACGTTTCTATAGTACTCACCGCTGGGCGCTGCAGAAACGACTGCCTACAATTCCACGTACGTCTTGCAATGCGTTCTTCGCCAGGACATATATGTATATGTGTATGCGTACTAACTTCTCCCCCCCAGGTATCTATTTTTTGCTGCCTCTCAGGTTCCGTGACTTTTGAAAAAGAGCGAAGTGGTTATCCATGATGTTGTTGCTGGCAAGCTTTTTCAGACAATGCCCAGCTCAATTTAGAATGTGAAAATTATGGAAAACATGAGGTCAGGCCTGAGATTCTTTAGAAAAGATGAAAATCATGGAAGAAATTGATTGTTACAGCTTGTTTTCCGTGATTTTCATTTTCAAAGCACGGTAAGAACTAGCATTTTCCATGTTACGAAAGCTTCTCTGAGCTTTCGTCTAAGTCCAGCTTTGCTGATCTGTACTAAGGGGCTGTGGGGAGGGAAGCCACCAAAATTTGTCAAATTTTGCCGTTCTTCGCAGGCCAGACCCCATGGCAGGAGGGTTTTCGGGAGGCCAGCCCGTGGGCTTCAGAAATAGGCATGACGAGGGTCTGTTCTGATGCGGTTACGGGGTGCCGTTTCGCGGGCCTTGGAAGCTGTTTGGGACGCTAGGCGGCAGCTTTTTTGGCACGTTGGAAGCCGGTCTTAGGCACGCGGAGGCCGGTCGTGCTCCGCTGCTTCATGAAAAATGTATGCACCAGTTTGCGCCCTGTTTCGAAGCTTGAGCCCCCCACCCCACCCCTCCCCCCCTTGCAAGCCAGGAGCCATGGCCGGCCCGAATTTTTTGGAAGATCATGGAATTCATAGAAAACATTTTTTTTCAACATACTTTCTTTGGAAACTCATGGGGAACTTGGAGAAAGGTGAAACGCCAATCTTTTCCATGGTTTTCCCTTCGGTACCCTGAACCCAGAAGCTGGGATGGCCTCGCTTTCCGAAGTGAATGCGTTATCCCACTTGTCTTGGACCCATGTGGGCCGCTGGTTGGAGAATTAGACGCCAGTTCTAGTACATAGCGTATTCAGAACCCCATTTCCACTTTTCAAGTAGTCTTCAATCGATTGTCATAGCCAATTTGAAGCAGAAAAGGGCTACGCCTCAAGCCAGGATTCCCCGCCATTTAAACGGATGAACATCTTTTGATGCATGTAAACGGTTACGTAATGGGATTGTTTTTTGTGTACACAGTATGAATTCAAGTTGAGCCCCCTCACCACATCAAGACATAAAAGCTATGAACAATGACGGGCAATTCTAATTCTAGTTGGACGAAAAACTTGCATGTTACCTCTGGCTGACTGAATCTAATTCCTTCAGGTAATCAACGTAAACAAACATTTAGTAAAGTGTTAGAGTTGCATCTTGATTTCTGGAAATTTTAAGAAGAATAGAATTGGTTCTTGACATTGGTATTTGTGGTTTAGACAATTCAAACAGTTCTTCTGACTTAGTAGGATATCCTCCAATTCCAGTATTGATTGAGACGAAAATGCACGCCGAGTTTCCCTTTAATGGACTTCATGACATTACTTTAGTCAATGTCAACAGACTAAAAGGCAGAATTGGCCCTTGATTTCCATTATCTGGATTATGCAATTCCCCTGGTCCAGTTAAAGTATACTCAGTTAAGAAAGAGCTAGCTCCACTGTTTGGAATGCTTGACGTGTTCAAGCAACTTTTGAGCGAAAACCTCAGATTGAGGGATGGCATTGTTTTCTTCGGATTTCAGGTCAATCAAGTCCCTTCAATTGATTTAATCCTTTTTTCCACTTGTAACGAAAATCTAACACCTACAGTAGCATTATGTTTCATAATTTCCTGCGAGGAACTGGAGATTTCGCTTCCTGAAGTCAGCTAGGCATCTCTTTTGTCTTTATAGCACAGAACAGCATATTCTTTGCCATGTTCTTCTCCAAGTGGGGAACAAAGGCTTGGTTGTGTTACAAAGGGCCTGGTTTGTTGATTCGTTGTTTGCTCTTGGGCTTCTATTGAGGTTGCACTCATTCTTGTGTAGTAGAACTGACCGTGTTCCAAAAGGGAAAGGACATGGACTATTCCTGGAGAGTCTCGTTCAGTTGTGACATGTTCACAGAAATTATAGACCAATTCGATAAGGTTCGTTTGTCAAACCTAGATCATGGAGCTGGCCCTTGATTGCATTCTTCGAATTATATAAATCCCCTGGCCTACCTCGAATAGTTATAAGTTCATCAGCTCCGTTGTTTTGAAGCTATATATTGAACAAACTTGCCTCCGGCAAGTGCAGATTCTAGATTCTGGATCTATGGTGGGGCTAGCAAATGTATGTATACATGTATATGGTGTAAGGATGTTGATGAGTTGTCATGTTTCAATTTTGCCGGTTGCTTCTGATGTCGTCCTTGCATTATTCGTCTCGGTATGTCTCGGTCATGCTTGGAGCGCATTGTAGACGAAGCCTTCGCCAACAGATAAGCTGGCATTGTTCTAGACGGCGATACTGTTGCTTGGAAGACAGTTTGCCAGAATGTCTCGCAGATGGTGCAAGTTGCGGGGCAGTTCTCATGAAGTGAAGGCTTCCAACATGTGAGCTTTGAGCTTCAAACCACATAAGCCAACACCCTACTTGTTCGAACCCTTCACTGTCGCATACTTGAGGTTGACGAGCTGTCTGAGCAGTTTGTAAGCTCCGCCTTCGCGACCGCCGACCGCGATCGTTCCGGCAAGATCGAAGCCCGGCCTAAGGTTGCAAACTGGCAACCTTGCGACTGTTAGAAGGTATTTTTTACTGCGCTACTTCCGGGATGGAAGTTAATACGGCCTACAAACGAAGGGCAGGAACTGTTCATGCCAGATTGGTGTGTTGTTCCTGCATGCAATTTAGAACTTGAAGTTGCTCGATATCTAGATTTCCCCTATTTGCAAGCTGGGCAGCAACTTCCCCAGAAGGTTTGCATGTCGTAACGAGTCTTTGGCAACTTCAGTTGGAAGGCTCTCAAGAGGTGACCTTGTACGAGCTGTATGTGCTCCGCACGAAACCTCCCATGGTCCCGGTCCAATGTTGGACCTTTTGTTGTTTGAACTTGTAATTGGTTTCTCTCCTTGGCCATGGGTTTACCTGCTGGCAAAGTTCTCCAGCACGCTTGCAGTCAGAAGGGACTATAGTGCCTGCTGCATGACCGACTGCGGGCCCAATTCTTCTACGAAGTCTCTTTTTCTCTCCATCGTTCGACACAAAGACCTCAGCACCCAAGATGGGTCGTTTTGAAGTCTGAGTGCTTGACGTTCATCAACGTATGCCAGACCATGTGCTGTTCTTGCCTGACATTTGCGGTGCTTAGCGTCATCGCAGACTGGCTCAGGACATTTGGGAGTTTGTCGTTTGGCGCCTTGGACTGCATGTTTCTTCTCCGAGGCCTGCAGATACCTGCAAGAGCTTGTTCGCATTGACCTGGCACGCTCATGGTTGAGAGCTTCTCGAGGTTGTAAGATCCGAGATTTAAGGAGCTTCGTCCAGTGGGATGCTGATGCAAAAGTTTTCAACAGAGTCCTGCCAAGAAGGTGATTCTGTTTTTCTTTCGGTTTACGTTTCATCACTCCCAGGTTCTCTGCCTTCAGCTTCTCAGAGTCCATCTGCGTGAACCCGCCCGCGCGGTTCACACGTCACACGGCCGGACATCCTTAGGCAGGAATGCAAGCATTGGGTGTGAGTTGAGTTTCATGAACCGCCCACGATTGACGTCTGATGCCAAGAGCCTAGAAGCTGCAAAGCCTCGTGCTGCAAACCCGGCCCTAAACACCTGCAACTCTAAATGACCGTAGAGCCTTCAAGGAAATGTCGCACGCAAACATGGTCTGAGCCTGCTGAACATTGAGCGTCCGCGCCTCAGCAATCTGCAAGGAGTAGACAGTCTCCATCGAAAGTATTTGCCCCGGGGAAAGGATGCTTCCTTGTGGCAGATAAGACACCCCCCCGGAGAAGGATCTTGAGATAACGCAGCCGGAAGAGGTAGTGGTTAACCCTCCAGCGAAATACAGGCCCGATGGATGGGCCATCTGCTTGCAGTCAGCAGACGTCCGATGATGCGCATTTGAAATCTATATTTGATCCTTCCATGCAGCCTGTGCTTCCAAGAACGTTCCCAAGCTCGGATTTGTGCTAGCAAATATTCGCAGCGCTCAGTTTGACCCTCCCTCTTTCTTAGATCCCAGCGCAGCTGATGAGTCAAGTGCTCCTTGTCTGGAGTGTTGTTGCAAGCAACGGCGGGCATCACGTCTTTCATGCTTGCTCGATCAAGCCCCAAGCTCCTAGCACTTAGCTCCACACTTGATACTCGAAGTCTGACATGCCTGAAAATGTTGGATCCTGGTGTCTTCGAGGTTACAAGAAATCTTTCGACAGCCGCCTGGCAAGCATTGGCAGACTTGTTGCAGACACCCGGGGTCAAAATATGAGTCTGGAGCTATGTAGACGCTGCTTTGTGTTTACGTGATGGGGCTAAGCATGGCTTTTTTTTGTATACACGTCGTATTGAAAACCTCGCTTGTTGATTGCTGCGTATCAACCAAGCACCTGCTGACTCAATCAAGGCTTGAGCTGTGGGCATGTGAAGGGTCTCGGGGTTTACGGAGTACTTTGATGCAAACCCATACCACTACAGTCTTGAGCTGCACTCTTGCGACTCTCGACCTAGCATCGCAGGCAGAAGCTAAAATCACAACAAGACGCTTCAGAAACATGCAACCGACCTTTGATCATTCTGACATTGCATTCGCTGTGGGGGTTCAAACCCTGAGCCCCAGGACCTGTTGCTGATCCCGCCCTCTGAACTCACCAAGGATATGACTTGAACAACAATGGTGTGATTGAGTTTGCAGCTTGCCCGCATGATGCCCCTGTGCAGCTAGGGATCACAGCAGCCGATGATTTGTCGTTCTTATAGCATCTGACTCGTTCGGGGTCGGGATACAGGAAATCAGAACATGAGCGGAAGCTTTTTGTTCAGTTTGTTGCCAGGGTTACACGAACTCTGCTATGTGCCACTGATGTGTACCAGCAAGTTTGGAGAATCATACTTAGTCGAGCTCTTCAATGACGCATAACGGCACTCCGCCTGTAGAACGACAAGCAGTGAAACAAGTCCAGTTTCGCATTCACCTCACTGTTGTTTTTTTCGGTCTAGAACTTGGTTGCTTTAGCCACTCACCCGTACTCTGGCCCCAAAAAACGCTTTGAATCCAACGGGTTTGCTGATTGTTGAGCTCTGCATAGCCGGCATAACCTTTTACAAAGCTGGCTAAGTTTAAGTAACGGTACGCACGCTCACGATGTTTCATGGATCCTTTACTAACGGGCGCAACCGGCACTTATCCCACCATGGTTTGGGTTCAAAGCCTGCGGCTAAAGAAAGCAAAGCAACAAGACGGTTGCCGTGGCTCCATTTACGTAATACATAGCTGGACTAGGAACCGTTCCTGAAGTAGCAGTTTCATCAGCTTCTGGTAGCCTGCAAGACTTAGCCTTATTGCTGACTTGACCGGCTTACCATTCAATCGCAGCGAAATATGAAGACCATCATGAGCCATTCCCCTGTAGCATCTTCATACTACCCGGCCTTAACAAAATCTGAAAGCCTATAAGACTAAACCTTTCTGCATGCCGTTGCTACTTGGATCCTTTTCAGTCAATGCGGGTATTGGGCCGTCACTCACCCCGTGAAGCCACAATGGTTCCATAGATTCCGGCATCTTATCACCACGCCTGAATTGCCTACACTGGACAGCATCCCACTCCTTAATTCGGAATAGACACTGCCTTCCAAGCCTATGCACACTGAAGCCTGAAACCCAATTCAGGCGCTTGAAATCTTGACGCTGTGGGGTCCTACGTCGATTCTACTCCCAAGGTTCAAGTACATTGCATACTTAATGTCGAGGGAAACCTTCCTGGAGAATTTGAATCTGTTCTATGAGTAGGGTTGATCCGGAGTCATTGCGAAATGCATGCCCACATGCCAGAGCGAGTTCAAGCACATCATCACAGACTTGCTAAAAGTCCCTCCGGGCCTCGAATCCCGGCAAGGATTGCGCGCCCAAATTTCAATAGGTTCAAGCGTAAGGGTAGAGAGGGGTTCCTGAGTCTCTGCTCAACCTTTCCAGGTGTAGTACTTTGGGAGTCTACCAGGAAATTCCATAAGGTTCGATACGATGCATGAGCTTACTTTCAGAGCCTGTCATAGCGTGTTTGTCGGAACTGACCTTTAACCAGCCATGGCACTATCTGCAATTTTGGTGCAAGGGGGAGAGTGAAGAAATTTCACACAAGGGGTGGGCAGCATGAGGTTTGGCATATGCAGCGCTCTTCTGTGTTGAAGGTCCAGGGCAATCGGAGGCTATTAGTAGGATTTGGGTGAGAGAGTTTGAGCTCCCATCACAGGTTTAGCTTTTGAAAACAAACAAACAGTAAATTTCAAGCCTTCAGCTGGCATTCCACATACACGGATGCCTTCAACTGGTCCAGGTTCATGCAGTTTTCTCAAAGAGTTCCAGGCTCCTTCAGGAAGGAGATTCGCATTCTGTCCATGGTGCAGAGGTGACCTTAAACTTGCCAAGGATCTGCCGCACGAACGCTTGATGTCGATGTGGCGATCAGCAGATAAGGAGCTTTTGCCTGCAACTGTTCGATTTCAACACGTGTTTTGCTGCGGCGGGGTTGTGGTGTGCATTTGCTGTGCGCGCGTGTTCCACCGGTGACAACTGTTAAAGGCAAGGACCGCATCGCTGACAATGCTTGGCTACAATTGGCAGTCATAGTCATCGTCATTTATATATATGAACACATATTGATATATATATATATATGGATTGCGCCGGCAGTTGGATGAGACAGACCCGACTGTTATCATCAAGCGGGTGAGGCGAGTGCAGCGTCGTGCGCTTGATTGCCTGGGTGCAGTTCAAATTGCATAGCGACAAGTTGCGCGATTTTCTTGCTGAATATTGTCTTTGTCCAGTGTCCTAAAGTTAAGGTGCATGACACTAAACCAACTTCCTTCGTTTCAGGCGGCCTTCATGTTGAGTTGCTGCCAATCTTTGCGAACAGCAGGCGGTCACCTAAGTACCAAACTTTAAGCCCAGAGCCCCAAGCTGAAGCAAAGGAGAGAATCCGGCATCAGCGCAGTTCTATGAATTCGGTACCTGCTTTCCTCGTCAAGACAGTCCCTAGAACCACGCAATGTAAAACTGATTCTGCAGGAGGGCTCCCCACACAGTAGATGATGAACTTCCAGTAGCACAGAGGTGATCACGCCCCAGACACCCCTAAGAATTAACAGCCCAGAACATGCATCCTGCTCGCAGGACGGCAGTGGCTCCATCGACTTCGATGAGTTTGTGGCGTGCTTTTGGTGGCATTGGTTGCTTTGGCCGTTCGGGTTTGCATCGTAGGGTTTGGACAGCATGAAGCTTCGGATTGGGGTGCGGGGAGCTTGGAGGGCACCAAACTTCAGGATCGACCTGGCAACCTGTATGCTGTGGTGACGGGACCGCTGAAGCAGCCTACTTTCAGCTAATTTTGGGAACCATCCTTTGGTCTCAGATTCTACATGAAGTACTTCGGCGACACCTTCGAAACGGAGTTCGATCCGGTCACGGACTACTACCGGAGCATGCGCCGTGTACAGTAGCCAGTGACCTTGCCGCAGATGCCGGAGCAGCAATCGACAGCAAGTGCTTAAGTTATGCGCCTTCGGCGGTCAAAGCTTGCACAAACAAAGTATCAGCATTGCATTGTCAAAGTCGATTTCCTGAAGCCCCGAGCATAAGACATCGGAGACTGTACTGTGACAGAGATCCTTGCGGTCATCAAAGGGGAAAAGACATTGTTTTAGAATACCCTCAGCTTTCAGCAGCCCATAGCTAACCCATTGTGTGGCTGCTGCGATGGATTCCAGTGGCTGTCCATGCATCATTGCATAACGCGTCGAAGACCGTTCGTTGGGCTTCCACCTCCTGCAGCATGAGATTCCTGATCGGGCTTATACTTGCCAGCCTGATGGCTAATCGGGCAGCAAACACGTCCACAAACTCCCGAGCACTTAGAATGAGCGGCATTACCAAACAACGTTCAACAAATGCATTCGTGTATGTCTTCATGCGCGCAGCGGTGCGCTCGACTTCGCAGAGTGCACCTGTCACTTCTGTGAGTGCAGGCAGGGTCTTTGGAACAGGCAGCGCGGACCTGTGAATGTATTGGGCCCTACACCTCCCTGAAGCCTGGCTTTTGGGGGTCAAAGGGGTCTTCAACGGGCCATAGATGTTTCCGTATGAATGCTTAAAGAGGGCTGAGGAGATACCCCGAGTCTAAAGCCTGAACCTGTATAATCTAAGCAACCTGCGGTGTCAGGTTCTCTTGTTTCCAGTCCATTGATACCCAGCGCATGACCTACTTTAGGTGAACCATGTGGTGTAAATTTCTGCTGATGCTTCTGGTAAGCCAGGCACGTCTGGAGCCCCCCTTGCCTCACAGCAGAAGTGAATAAGGGACAGGACTTGTGTCCTGAACCCCATGCAAACCTTTGATTCTCAAACACGCTGGCTTCAGTAAGTCCCCGTTTACCAAGAACCAAAGCCTGCTTCGCAGAAGTGCTTTGCATTGTTAACTTCGTGTTTTTTGAGTCTGCTTGGCCTGGGCTTGCCCTTGTCTGGATTCCAGGCTAGGATGGAGATCTTAGAAAAGCACCACAATATGCCAGCACAGAAGGACGTGGATTTGTGGCTGAGATTCTTTCACGGTGAAACTGATGTATGAAGTACGGAACCTAGGACCTAGAATCGCCTGTCTGCTCTTGGAGAAAGCAGCAATGGACAAGTTGCTAGCGCGTACCAAGAAGACCATGATTCTGTGGTGGAGTTGAGGATCATGTTTTTTTTTCTTGAGCTGGAGTTCAGGTTTGCGCGCACTCAGTCATTGGAACGTAGGACTAAGGAATCACATCATGCTCTCCTGCAGCAGTACTCGTAGGTGTCTAGCACTGGAGCCATGCAATTACCAGTCTGCGTAGAGTCGGTTGACCCTACGACTACTCTGAATTCGGAGACACGGAGACAGAATGGGATTCTTGCTGGGCAAGGGCTGCGGCTGCTGGCTATTTGCGCTCTGTTAGTGCTTCGGGCGTGTGGCACGCTTAATGCTCTAGAATCTAGACTGCTAAGTTCAACTTGATGGAGGGCCTAGGCCGGTCATCTAGTGATAGTGAGAAAGAAAGACATTTGCGCAACATGGTCTGGTAGTTCACATCTTCATGCAATTAAGACTTATGAACTTTTGCTGAGCATGTATACTCTGCTCAGTAGAAGCCACCGCATCTAGAAACATTTTATTTTGTGCAGGAGGTCTTAGACTGAGTGCTCTGCAGAGCGCTTTGCGTGCCCAGACGCCTGATGGGTACATGTTTCCCAGAAACTGGGAGCCGTGATGCCAGGCCCATAGCTTTGAAGGGATGTGACACTGAGAATCAGTTGGAAGGTCGAACCGTTGCAATGCCAGCAGCTCAATATGATAAGCGATGCTAAACGTGGCACTCGCTTTAGTATCAATCGCCCCCTCCCCCCCAACAAAAGGCACCCCAGACAAGTAAAACCAGGCCCTCAATAAGGCTCCCATGGTACTGAGCGCCTTGGGGGTATCTTCAAAGGGGATGGTCAGGATTGGCTTAGGGGCACAAACGAAAACATAGTAAGGAGAGTCTTTAACTGCCGCTTTAGGAGTTTCAACCCATATAAGTACTGGCTGACAAACAATGGGCTGAAACTCTCTGAGCCGCGGCCGTACCACATGTTTCATGTTTTGGGTACATTGATGCCGAAGCAGCCAAGCAATCGGGATTCCGCTCACGTTGGGTTTTGATGCTGGCATCTACCTTGATGACATGCCAGGATCCACATAGCTAGGCTCATTCCGACTAAGCAGCGAATGCCCGAGTCATGAAGAAACCCCTGGTCGTATTTGTGCAGCACCTGGAGAGTTTCATGTTTGGATGAGACACGACGTGTCGGCATTAGTGCTCACGGATACGCCTCGGGATGGTGAAGGCATTGCAGCAGCTTCTTTTGGCCTGCTGGGGTTGCAAGCTCTTCATTCAGAGGTGCGGTACAGTTCAGCAGGCAGGACGCCTTCCAGTGCTATGGTGTACAAGGGTCTGTGAAAGAACGTGGACCTGGCCACGAACGGTTCCCACAAGTTTTCCGCAGGACAGGATCGAAGATCTGATTTACACTTCCTTGGCTCAGATGCAGCGTTAAGATTTGTGTAGACGGGGAGCCCCTTTGATCCGGGTGTGCGACGAAGAGAGCTTTGAAGACCATGGTCGCCGCCCCCTCCGTCCTCCAATGGAATTGCAGGTTTCTGCGCATACGCAGGACACATACCCATCATGTGGCAAGACTGCAGGGCTCGTCTTTTGCTTCGTGTCGCTGTTGCGTAGGTTTTAGAGTTTATAGATGCTGTTCACAGAGGTGCGCCATCTTCCCCCCTGGCAAGCCTCAGAGAAGCCACAAAAAAAATAAGCACCAGGAGAAGGGCAGGGATGTGATGTGACTCCAGGCTTATAGAGTGCTCCAACCTGCAACTGTCAGCTGAGAACGGGCTTGATGAACATCAAAGATGTACTTATGATCTGCATTTGCAGAATTTACAGTGCATCAAAGCCAGGGACGTCGAACCCCACCAAAGAAACCCTAAAGGGGTGCTGTTTGGTTTGCAGACAGGGTGGCATCTCGCTGCTGGTTCTGATGTCGGCGCGAGGGAGTGGAGCTTAACAGCTGTAAACTCACAGACTCCCTTGAAGCAGGAGGGTTGCAGAGCTTCACGTTTCTGCTCTGTTCTTTTTTGAATCTGTTTGACATAGCAAGGGAATTAGCTGCTGCTCATTTCTGGTAGTAGATCTCATAGGTGGTTTTGGAGTCGAGCTCACACTTGAGCTTCGCGATGTCGTAGAATAGTCCTTGCATCTAATTGGACCTCTCCCTGCGTCCAGCTTCCGAACTTGCAGGACCCACGTCTCACGCCGTGACCAATCTACGTGACCTTCCAACTGTTTTTTGGGTGTTCATTGACATAAGCAATTCATGTACCTATCAGCTGTTTCGAGATGGATGGGTGAGAATGCATAAAGCCCTGCAAACTTATTTGGTTGACAGCTTTGGGCCCTACATGTCAATATGAGTCAAGGCCTCGAGCTTGCTAGCCAAAGAGCCGCTGAGATGGTGAGAGTATTCTGTGCTGTCGCTGTCCTCCAAGCTAAGCTGCTATCGCTATGCTGCACTTAGCCAAGATAGCTGTTTTTTCTACACCCGTGTGGGATGAATCATATTCCGTTTTTCCACCTTACGTATCTAGCGCACTACAGCTCGCCAGTCTTTTAGTAGTCTTGTAGTGAGGGGCAGAGATCGAGTGCTCAAGATGAGGTGCTGCAGGAGGAAAACCTACCTTGCACCTCGAAGTCAGTCCAGCAGACATCAATGAAGAAGAACAGGAACGCACAACAGCTTGGACAACCAATGTCGAAGCGGCATCAAGATGGCTTAGAAGCTGAATGACCAATCCAATCCGTTGTCCATTGCATGTACTAGATTCGCGTACGTACTGCGGCAGCGTTTGTGTTTACTGGCAAGTTCCTTTCTGAACAGTCGTAGTGGTTGCGTCCACGAAGCTTCGGTGTTCTGAAAAGACTTGTACACATAGATAGATCGATAGATATATAAGATTATACATATATACATACGTATTTGTACGTGTATCAGCCTTCGAACCAAAGAGCCCAAGCCCGAAGCAGAAACATGTCATTGAGAACATCAGGGTCTCAGAAACGGCTCAGCCTGGCGTGAGTTTCCACGATTTTGTTTCGCGGCTCGCTGCTTTGTTGCATGTGCTGTTTTTTTGATTTTCAGTCGTCAAAGTGTACCACAGCATAGCCGCCAAATTCGGTAAGCTGCGGAGCTCTCTCTTGGGATTCTCGCGAGGGCTTGCAAGTCTGGATGGAGATCCACAGAGGTAATTAAAGGTGCTGGACGCGCTCACTAAGCAAAGATGCCCACACTAACTTGGAAAGGACTGGCCAACTCGACCTGTGCACAGGTCAGCCGGATTCCTGTTTTGACAAACTGCCTCCCGCGGCTGCGTAGACAAAACTACCCCGGCCCAAAGCGCAAAGCTTATGGACATTGGCACCTGGAATGTGGGGGTGGGGGGTGCAATTTCCGCACATCTTTGCTTCTGCTTTCCTGCGGGGAGGGTTCTCCGATTGTAAAGTTGAAAGCTGAGGATGAGGCAGCTAGACACAGTTTTGCAAGCAAGGGTCGGAGAAGGCGGGTGATAAGCAAGTATTCTGAACCTACAGTGATCTACTGTATCTGTTCAATGGCAGATTACGACATTGGCTTGGCAGCGCCTGCGCAGATTTTTGTCGGAGTCTTCTAATGTCCCACTGGTGCAGAGCTTGCCTTTGGTTGAAGAAGCTTCAGCCAGAAGATAGATTGTTCGCATTGATGAAGAGCAACATGTTGAGTACCTCGCAGTCAAATCAAGATCTTGCGCTTGCGACCCCAAGAGATTCAGCAACCTGCTGATGAAAGATGCCCGCCTTACGTCCGTTATGAAGACCCGAAGGGTGGGTGCAGGGATCTCAGCGGCTCATTCATTCCAACTTGTCTTTTCGGGAGAACATGCATCTCTGCTCGGCACCCTGACGGTCCCCGGCCAGCTTTGTGGCTTCTGCTTCTTGGAGTTGCTTTTCATGCTCCCGATTATGGTACACTCAGAGCACCTATACCTATACCTCAGCAGTGCCTAGTGGCACGGTTTGAAACTAAATCTTCAGGTTCGACCCTCTTTAGTAGGAACTAGGAACCCAGCTGGGTCCTGAATGTTTTGACAGAAGCTAGAGCCAACAGAGCGGGACTGGCAGGCTGGCGCTCACGTGCTAAAGAACGTAAGGCAAGCCACACTGAAGATCGACGATATTCTTGCCACAATGTAGGTGAACTTGCACCCGGAAGGAACCATGGCGAAGAACTACACAGTTTCGCGCCGTTTGATGATTACTGCATCAGCGTCCACATCCTTGAAAACTGCCACAGCTTGAAAAGTGGACCCCGCCGCATATCACAGTGAGCTATCGGTCCTTCATGCCTGCAAGCTTGCCTACGAGTATTCATTGTCTTTGCATATGCGGAAGCCGTGTTGCGCGCAGCCGCCACGCGCTGTAGGCATGTATGCTACAAAGCTCCGAATGTTCGCGCAAGGTTCCGATAATCCACAAGTCCACTTTGTGATGAAGCTGGTTCCTGTGGAGACTTGATAGTAGAGCATGTCACGCGGGTGATCCTAGGAGCATGTGTGTAACTTCTGCCTCTATCACAGATTTTTTCGTGCTCATCCCAAGCGCACGCCATATGCGACTTTGGGATCTTGGTGCTGGTTTATGCAGGACTTTGAATTGGTCCATGCATAGTACCAGGTGAGAGATGTAACGTTCGGGTGGTTGCTGTCCAATTTTTTCATGACAACCTGTGAACCGCGGCGAACATGTGCACAGATGCGCGGCCTTCATGCCAGCCACCGGTCAAGAGACTTCAGAGACTCAAACACGACTTGATGGCATTCGGCTCCAGGCCTTGGCCCAACTGATCCAAAGAATTCAACACAGGATTGGACCTGGCGGAGTGCAGAAAGAAGCAAGACAAAACACCATACATCTTGAATCAGTACTTTTGCAAAACTGTAGTGCGCTAAGCTGAGCTTTCCATGCCACATATTTGCATTTGCGCAAGGCAATGACGTGCAGAGGATTCAGCGATCATTCAAGCGCTATTCACGGGACAGGTTGTATAGTGTCACAAACTCCAGGGTACAGGATACCCAGCAACCCTCTAAGAGGGACACACGCGAAGAATTGGATTACTGGGATGTTCGTGGATCAAGGATGTGATCTCTCATGCATGAAGGAAGTTAGCCTTGACGGGAATCTAAACTGATTGCTGACAATTCGTCGGATGTATCGTGGATGGCAGTGGGCTGGTCTTCAACAGTCAACGCTTCGTGTGATCGATGCTCCCCTTTTAGATACCTAGCGTGCAAATGAACCAGGGCTGAGCTTGCTTGAGACTTGGGGCGATGACCTGAGGTGTGGGGATGAATGCGAACTTGTAGGCTGCGGTCTTGTCTCGTTTTCTGCATGCCGGCCCAGGCATTTAAGGATTGCATAAGGCTTGTCCAGCCATGTGGAAAAAGAGAGAGCCACCGCTGACTGTCATGCGGGGTCTTGTTCATAATAGCAACATTTAATTGTGTAGGGGATTTGGGCATTTGATAGGCCTATAAGTTTTTAAGATGTATTCGTTCCAGCAGGCAACCTTGCATGCAACTCTGCTGGCTCTTTGGTGTATGTAGTGTAAATGCATGCTCAGCATGATGCATCGGGTTTTGCGGATTGCCTGTCTGGCGCCGCAACGAAAAATTGAAGTGATGTCTCAGGTTGTGCTTGAAGTGAAGTTGCTTAATCAAATGATGTGCCTCAAACGTCCCGCAGCTGCGTCCAGCTTGTGGGGGCATCCCGCCGGCCTCACGAGCCGGGGCGGGGGCCGGGGACCTTTTGGAGGTGGGAATGGCCTTGTGACGAGCTTTCTGATCAGTTCGGCTTGTAAGTTCAACTTCGTCGTGGTGTTAGGCTTGGAATGCTGGCTTGAGCGTTTTTTGTTGGCCGGAATACATAGCTGTTGGGATGGTTAGACATGGAGTCTTATGTGTGGAAGGCAGATGCTATTCAAGTGGAAGTCTACACGCTCAGACGGAAGGAAGGACGTAAAACCCTCACAGTCCTAATCATATAAATGTCCACCAAGTCCCTTCAGGATTGTGGGTTTACGAAGGGAAGTTTGAATGGGGTTGGCGTCATGTCAGCTAAGCAAGATGGCGCAAACTTAGGCTTAGAAGCATAGCTAACATTCTGGGCCTTGCAACCTCATATTCAGCAGCAACCTTACCAGGCAGCCACTTCATGTGAAAGCCGCTTTGGTTGGGCTTAGGAATTGGAATTTCGCTCTTCCCTCCCCCAAGCCGGCACGAAGCCGGCGTCACTGCACAATCCCCATGCAGCCGTCTTTTTGTGAGGTTCTCTATTAAGACGTTCCCCTAATCTTATTGACCCATCTCAGACCCCGGCATCAACCTGAACAGTCTTGCTGTGCTTGGGAAAAGCTTGGCTATACTCATATACACTTCGTGGTCTTCAGGCCTCACGTTTTCATGAACACTTGGCTGTGTCATTCGGGAAACAGCTTTTGAGCCAAATCCTCGGAAGGCGGGCGGGGTGCGAGCAGCCTTCTACGATGCAGGCTCCGAGAATGGAGTTTCACCTGCTAATCAAAAATCTTCCCAAAGCAGCAGTGGAGGCTTTCGTGCTGAGCTTTTGCTGCAAGAGCCGCCAAGGGCGTAGTCATTGGGGGAAGGATATCATGTCTTCCAGAACTATGGGGCGCACGCAGACACGGCTTTCGAATTCTGGGTGGCGCACTTCTGAAAAGTCTAGCTGAGCCGCAACAGGGCGCGAAGGTCACCCACATCGACCCGCGAGGGTGCCAAACTCAGTTTGCAGCTGCGAGGCTTGCAAATTACCAGCTCCAGCCCCCCAGTGAGTGGATGATATTGGATGTTGGAACATTTGCGAGGCTAAGTTGGCCTTGGAGCCTTTTTGTCAAATCTAAACTAAACAGCCTTGAATGATTTCCCAGCCCAGCTCATGCTCTTCTTTTCGCAATGCTCCTATCCTTCGTGTGACTGCAAAGAACTACAGTTGCATCATTGTCAGGATTAGTACTGTACGTGGATAAGCCGGTGGAGGCCGTGCCTCGCAGTCGCCATCGTAGCTGGTGTTGCAGCGTACTCGGCGGTGAGGCGGCCTTCGGGTAGCATGCATCTGGTTGCATGTATCTATTAGGGTGACCTTCATGTCTGCATAACGAAACTTTACCGGGCAACCTTTCAAGGCATTCGGGTCTGCCAGTTGGAAGCAGACCGGCAAGTGCGTTCTGCTTCTGAGATATCAGCGTTGTCACATCCCACCGCCATATAGGGGAGTGGAGAAAAAGTCACACCAAGGACCAGAGGCGCTGAATCCATCGAACTTGTAATTCCTCCACAAATCTTCAACGCGTTAGGTGTACATGTAGGAGACCCCCCCAAAATCTGCAAGCCACTGAAAGCTCTGGAGCTGCAATCGCCTCGGGCACCCAGTTGAGCTTTTCGTTCAGCGGTTCATTCAACTCACCTTTGAATATCTCCTGAAGCCAAGATAGCAAAAACCGATGAAGAGCATCAAGGCATCTCATAAAGTCCCCAACCGGTGTGACTTCACTGAAAATGCTGATGGGAACAGCGGTTTAGACGGACTGGACTCATTTCAAGTTTGAGCATGCCCCCTACAGTACCACTCCTGGTGTTTTACATGAAATCACACGTTTTTGTTGAATCTTGCTTCTACTGAGCGGCATCTGGTTGGCTGCCGGGTGTTGGGTATGTAAGCAGGCCTATGGAGCATTTCGCAGCGCTCACTCTACAAGGCATAGCAAACAGCGACCAGAGCTTGACTACCCAAGGTCTTCGCCTTAAATCCGTAAAGTTCACTGCCTGCCAGTCCTCCTGCAAGAGCGGACGCCTCCTACCCATGGACGCTCAACCCTACAGGCGCTGAGTAAGAGCTGCAGAACAACTGGACCTCAGGGACATGCAGGTATAGGGCCTCCAGGATGCCAGGATTGTTTTCATGTTTCTTTCCTTGACTGTCGCGCTGCCTCTCTTCCTGCACTCTCTTCTACTATGCCTGTTACTTTTCCAACTAGGTTCTGGGTGATGGATGGGCGAGATGAGGTCAGATGAGATTGGCTAAGCTGCGCTAAACATATGGCTTGCTTGGTGTCGCACCTGCTGTACAACCAGCAGCCATCAATCAGCAGTGATCTGAGATCCACTCCAACGAGACTAATGAGACACAGAAACTCTATAAGCTCCTAATCCACTGCACACAAACCCAGCAACCCAGGCCCTGCAGCATGCCAAGGTCAGAAAGACTTCAGGAAGATTAATTACCGCCCAGCCAGTGTGTTGAGGGTTCCTGTATTGTCAACTTTCATGGGAGCTGTTGTCCTGAACTGCGCTTCTTCGCGCCACTGCGCGTCTGTGCATTCAAGTAGTGTAGGTACTGATGTAAACCCATGTCAGCTTTCCACTCAACAGATGACCACGTAGGATATGGATTGGAGGTCTGGTAAGCCACCCATATTCAGGCCTGTCCATCTTCTTCTCATGAGGGAGAACATCAATCTGGCACATCTTCCACGAGTCCATGCAATATCGCACCCACTGGAGCCCAAAGGAGGGCTGTAGCGGCTAATGTATGTTGCTAAGCATGTCGCGTCGGGTGCAGGTATGCTGAATGACCTCACCATGCGCGGGCCGCAGAGGAAAAGCCCAACATGAGCCCCAGATTCCACCCGTTGAATTGCTTCGTACCATTCCAGGCTACCTACCTCGGGCTGCAATAGACATGCCATTCTTCAGAGCGACAAGTCGTGCATTTATGTTCAGCATTGGAAAGCCATCTGTCTCCATCTCAGATCGGCCAAGCTCTCATGTAACGCAAGGCTATCTCATGTCAAGCCCGGTATGCAGCATCCATTCAACTGCTGTTTAGATTTCGGATTTTCTGTGGGTTTGTCGAGAAGGAACTCGCTACTGAGCAGCTGAGACAAGCACCTTCCTACCTTCAGTGAGCAATTCGGAGTAGGTTGCAGTCATGCGCCGGCTTGTTCGGTCTCGATTTACGGAGACCAGAAACCTCAGGCCAGGCGTTGGGGCGGCCAGTAATCAAGATTAGCTCTGCTCAAGCCAAGCAAGCACAGCAGGCGATGCAACAAGCTGTGCGTCCAAGGTACCTCGGTCTCTATGCTGCCACGATACCAGCCAAGGTGCCCTGGGCTTGGGTTGATGTGGTTCAGTGCTTAATGGTGTTGTTATGGTGCAGCATGTGAACGTTAAACATCTATGGCACATCCGCACCAGCGAGTCATGTGATGAGCCGTGTTCTGGCAGGGTTATCAGACGCACAGGCTAACACTTTGTTTGTATTCCATGTCAGGCAAGTCTCGAGGCGGCAAGTATGTGTGTTTATCTTGCTGCTGCACCTACCTCTCACCTAGTCCGTGCCTGAATTTCTTGGAGGTGCCCCTTGGTCAATGATTGACCTAGGATCCTTGAAATTCCAAGCTACCTATTGCCACCACAGGGCACCTGGACACGCTACCTGCTACCTGGATTGCACACTTCAACTGTATTACTGTGGTTGCAAGTAGAGAGAACAGCGCTCAGACTTCTCGTTGCACAGCCACAGTAATCCCACACTTGTCGCAATGCAGTCCTGAGATCCCCAAGCCAGGGGTCACATCTTGGTGGCTTGGCATAGCAAAGCCTCAGAATAACGTGTGTCAGCAGTGAATTCGAGCTTGAGACAGAAAGCCAAAACAAAAGCTCTGGCTGTGAAAGAAATCGAAATGCAGGAGCTGCTGAACGTGGTCCTGAAGGCCGCTGGTGACTCGCTGATAGGCCTGCGCTGGTGAGTGTTCGGGATAAAGAGGTTGAGGGCATTTCTATGCCTAGATGTTTTATTGTAACTTCGGGATTGCGTTTCATCTTCCTGCCCTTGGCTTATTTACAACCCCATCATTTCCTCAACAGACAAGTTATGCAGCTGCTTGTTGGGAAGGCATTCTTCTGGCCTCAGTTGAAGCTCGCCTTGTAGAAGCGTGAGCGGACATCATCATGATAGAGCATCCGCCTTGATGGCAGCCTCTGCTTTCGCAGATGTTGAGGATCGAAACTGTAGAACATGACAGAATATGCAGCGTTTAGGCTTAACCTGCTGGTTGTTAATGGGGAATGGAATGTACAAAACAATCGAAAATAGAAAGATTCTGGGCTTTGGATATCATATAGGTGCCACTATAGGGATCCCTTGAATGCCTCCATTCCCTACTAATCACTTCCCTCATTAAGAACAAACCACACCAATGGTACATACTTAGAGCGGAGGCCTGAAATCCTGCAAAGCCACTTTTTAAGGGCAAGACTGCTTGTAAGGGGGCAGAGTAACAGTAGCTTAATCATGAATGAGGGGGTTGAGATTCAGGAATATTTAAATAGACCTGCCTTCAGGACCCCCATACCTACATCAACAAGTCACCCTGCAGCCTCTGAGCGACGTGGGAACTTTTACATGGAGTGGATAGGGTGCTCCCATTTCGAAGCAGCCATGATCAGAGGCCATAAGCAGGAGCCCTTCGCAGCAAGTGGCATTCTGAAAGTTTATGTATTTAGGACGATTCCAGATTTCATTCGAGTCTTTGCTCAAATCCCGTGACCATCGATGAGTGTTGCGTGTGAAAACAGCTTCAGGCTACACGCGTATGGACGAAGGGGACCAGAAGGTGCCAAAACTGGAGGTGCACTGGTGTTGTGTTGGATGCTGGTACTTCTATGAGGTCGAGGCCCTTGAAGTCCTGTACGGTGGAGGATTTGGGTTGCATGGATTCGCTGAAGCGGTAGTGGACGGAAATACAGGTGTTTAACACATGGTACTGTAGAGTGATTCATGACACCCTTTGATTTTTCGTCAAATCTGGAGTTGCAAGTGCGCCGGCTGTCTTGTTCTTCTGCTGTTTATTTTACGAACAGAAGAACAAACCTCTGACACCGCCTGAGTTAAGCCTACTACATGGAGCCTATCATCTAACACTTTTTTGCATACATTATGGCCGTTCTGGACGGGCTGATAAATTGCGTGGGTTGTAGAAGTTGTCCCCCTTCCCTCCAGGTCCTGGAATTCCACGACCTGTGTTACCTTGCCTTGAACACCTTGGCGAAGCCCTGAGACCATGCAATCCCTGCACCATGACAGCCTTGAGACGGCTCTGGGCCAATGGTGAGAGGTTTCATAGTATTTACATAGTTCAGTTGGCGTCTCAGGGATGAGTAGTTCTTGTCCGCGAATGCCAGAATTCCCTCTGCACATGCTTGGGCTGCTTTATCATACAGCCTGGCGGAAGCATGCCAGTCTGACAAGAGCGCACGGCCGGCACCAGGCCATGCAGCAAAAGACAAGCCACAACGCCGCGCCAAGGCAGTTGGGATAACAACCTTCGGAGCCTAAGAACAAACATGAGACCAAAATACTAGCAAACCTATGACAAGCCGCGATTCAACTTCACAAGATATTTGTTTCAGAAACGCTAGAATCTCAAATGCTCCCGATCCCCAGAGCCAAGCAAGCAGAGGGGGCCGCTTCAACTGAGGTTGAGTTTCTCGGGATGAACCACGTCGGGGCATTCCTCTTCAGTAGTGCTGTCACCTATGGGGGGAGGCAGGATTTTAATACAAGGCATTATGCGATGAGACGATGAGGGTTTGCACTTGAGGGCTTGCATTATGCACAGCAAGCACGAAACCTCCGTGTGTCAGAGGATTTCGAGTTTGCGACAGTTCTGCTTGGTGTGGCTTTCGGAATGTAGTTGAGCGTTGGATTGCTGAAGTTGTTCGATTCGGCTTTGCTGCACAACATAACTTTCCGTACAGTTCCCAGTTAGGGGTGCCTGAGAGACTGAGATCTATCAGCCAAACTGCGCGACACGTGCTGACCAGATCCCTGGTTTGAGGGCGCCCGCTTTGCCGAAGCTGTTTGAATTTCATTGGATTCTGAAGACAGGTATTGCGGCTCCAGACTAGGCACCGAAAGACTTGATTCACATTTGACCGGAGGTCACATTTCTGAACCGTACTCTGCCTCCTGAATCATCAGGACCCCCGCAGGTGATGGCCTGCCAGATCGAAACTGCCTGGAGAGAGTAAATGTCATGAAGACTGTCATAATGTGCAGCTGCATCATAAGAAGTTCCTTCAGGTTTTGCATCTTGAAGTGCATCGGTGTCGTTGTAGGATCGTCTCTATCTGTTTCGAGCTCATGCCTGCGTCACATGCAACCGAAGCCAGACTGGCAGTGACATGCAGCCACTTAGTTAGTCAGATATTCCTTCAGGAACCTCAAAACTAGGGATGCCAGCGGCAGGGAAAGCATTCTTTGTGACAAAGCGAACAAGTCTTTGTAGCCTGCAGTAACTTCAACGTCGTCAACGGACCGTTGGCCTTCATTGCTGCCAGGGCCTTGTCAAGATGCCAGGATTGCTCTTGACAGAGGTCATGCAGACTTGGAATACCCTTGCAAACTACTGAGTGGTGAACAGTAGTGGAGCACAGTTGCCCCACCGGAACTTGCATGCGAACAGCAACTGCCTTAAATCTTGATATGAAAGACTGAATGGCTTACAACCATAAACACCTGTTTGTGAGAGTTTGTGGGACAGCACAGCCGCCGTTCTGCAACTAATTCAATACTGGCGTGTACACCATATAGGTAATAAAGGCACTGTGAGAATTGGAACACGCCAACTAAGGCCTTTGTCCTCAACGACGTGATTTACTATCCTTTCCACCTGATCGCTCACAGGCTATCAGAGTAATACGAGAGGTTCCTAAGCGTTTAGTGTTGTTCATGTGATGCATGCATCATCGTCATGGGGGAGATCAGAGTTCAGGGCTAGGTTTCGCGGTTCATGTTTCAGGGCGGTTTCGCTGGTAGTGATTTCCGAAAAAGTCGTTGAACATGACACATTTGCATTTGCCTAACAAAATGTTGAGACAAACCGACTCCGCAGTTCTACGTCGGTTTGTGGTTGCTTAAGTACATACGCCCTGGCTGTTCAGACGAGCGAGACAGACCGGGTACTTGCATGCCGACTGTGGGTCAAAGGCGGCTTGATCAGTCCAAGGTTCCTTCTTGGAATGGAAGGATTCGTGTTCCTTGCCCGCCCTATACAGGTGCTTGCAGCTGAGGGTGTGACAGGCACATGAGAACGACTCTCCCACCATTTGGAACCCTGCAGCCCAGAACTATTGTTTCTGTCCTAAGCCGCTAAGCGCCACTCGAGGTGTAACAAGGCTAGCTTATGGCGTGGCTGTCGTTGAGAGCTTGGGATCCCAGCTCAGAAGAAGCTTTGGCAGGCGAGTTCTGTATCCCTACTGCCACAAGCAGCACCATCGACAGTCGCTCAGTTGCAGTTACCGTTTATCAATCTTACATGGCTGCGGTCGAAAAAGTCTGGATCCTGCCAAAACTGAGGACATTTCCTGGCTCTATTTGCACTGACGCACCAGGAAAGGGAACAACAGATCCGGAGGCTACTCAAGATGTGGGAATTCTGAACCAGGGCCCCTGCAGCCTTAACGAATCTTAACGAGATTGTCCGTACTTGGACAGCTTGGGTTCGCGTCTTGTCATTGTCCCTGGTCCCCCCTTGCTACATACCGCAGCCTTGTTGTCGTGTGAGCCCGTGTAGCAATCCCTCTTAATCCTCTTGCACCTGTACGAACCGGCCCGTGAACATCTTTGTCAGACATCGCACGTCTTCACAAGTTGCTCGCCCAGGTTTGTTCCTTTTCGCGGCTACGCCGACGCTGCAAATCAGCATCCTCTTGAGCAGATGGCCAGGGCCTCAGGCCTGTCTCATTGGCAAGCAACTTGAGATTCCTAAACTGTTCATTACCATATGCAAAACCTATTTACTTGCAGTGTAGTGACTGTGGAACTTGACGAATATTCCTGCTGTTGAACCCTCTACAAAGGGCGTCCGCGCGGGTCAGCATGGTGTACCTGTGTGGCAGATTGCCATGATGAGTATAAAGCGGTGTACAAGAAAAACTCAAGTCTTAGGGCCATTCTTTTGCAGAACGAAGTTAGTGGGGATTTTTGTTTTTTGAAATTTTGTTCAGGCATTTCGCAGTCGCAAATACTATTTCACGAAGGTGACTGGTGTAGAGCATGGTGTCCTCTGATGCTTGCTAGAATCCGGCCGCACGGTTGCAAAGTCAGGGGCTTTCATCAGCAGCAGCTAACTTGGCACAGGCATTGGCTCCGTCTAATGGGTTGTGGTGCCCTGCGGCCTTTTTTTCTTTGGCCAGACGAAAGATTTTCTTCGAAAGATTTTTACAAAGCCAGGCTTCAGGATGGCGACGAAGTTTACGACGAAGTTTTCTCGAATTTTTGTTAAGAGCAAATTTGCCTTGAAAAAAATCCCCGCAAAATTCCTCCACAAACTTCACAGCCATTCACTGGACGAAAGATTCGCAAGCCAGGCCAGGTATATCAGGTATATTTTGCTTATGGAGGTCGCT
>CAJNIZ010046304.1:167539-225125 GCA_905231905.1 Symbiodinium pilosum | reverse complement strand
GTATATTTTGCTTATGGAGGTCGCTGGCGACACTTGTTTCGCGACAGTGGGTGTGCAGGCCGTAACCCTCACGGGCTTTGAAGGCAAGTTGCCAATCAACAAAAACCCTCAAGGGCCGCATTGTGAGTGTACTCGAACATTTCTTCGGCAAGCTTCGACCGCAGTCGCGTCTTCCTGGAGGCAGGCTGAAATGGTAAATTCCCATTTGAAATACGCCCAAAACTTCCCAGCAAACTTCTGGGAACCCCCAAGCATAACAAGTCAAAGAGAGACGGTGCATGTGAGCTTAACCTTTTAAAAGACACATTTGCCCGCCAGAGAAGCCGCAAAATCTTGATCTTGCTTTGCCAAGAAATTGTGTGGGGGGACCCCCAGGCTTCCATAGGATGCGTTCAGCTGCATGTTATCCGTTCTGTCAGTAGGCCCTGAGTGTGCGTTTTGGTATGTTTAGTTGGGTGAGATTTGTCAAGGGCGTATGCGCATGCTCATGCGAGCTCCCCCTGTGTATTGTGTATCGTATGTTGAGGGCTTTAGGTTTCTTTTGCTTGTGCCCCAGTAGTCTGAACATGACATTTCGCCATGTGCCTTGGGCTGCTCAAACCTCGTCTTGTTGACTTTCGGATCACACACTTGCTGTATGCCAACATCTCATTTGCTACTGTTCCCAAACGCACACCCCCAGAATCATCTATGGAAATGCGTGCACCGAGTACGGCTTTTCGATCTGGATTTTCAGCCTGGACCTCGGGCTATTGGCATAGGGGACGCGGTTTTGGCACACCACCTTGATTGATTTTGGGGCTCTGGCAGAACATGATCATCATCTGACCGTCGAGGCGAAGGTCCTCGTGCCTTCTGATGGTTTAGGGAACCGTCGGGGACAACTGCCTCTCACTCGCTGCAGTAGCCTATAGCCTTGACTAGCATTGGAGCACCAGTCCACTGGGAGGTGGTACTGAAAATGGCGCCGTGCCCACGTACGAGGGTCGATGACATCTTTTCAGCAGGGTCTTCATCACAAATGGTGTAATGATGCAGGAAAGCAATGTCCTCCCCTGCCTCGCAACTATACACTTCCTGGATTTTGGCGGTGCATCATTGAGGTCAGCCACGCCCCTAGAATGCCCCCAAGCCCCCTTACTTCGTCAAGCTTTTAGCCAGGCCAAGACATTGCTCAAGATTCCAAGACCCTCAGCCTTGAATCTTGTGAGGCCTCTGGACCATGTCTAGGACTTTAGGGCTCCACGCTGCGACGGCTTGGCCGGGGCCTTGACCAGCTTCGGTATCACCCCCAGTGGGAACAGAAATATTCATGGCGTGAAGACTGCCAAGCTGCAAAGGTACGCATACCATGCACAAGCGTTCATCAGTTTCGCTTATGCTTCCCTCAGACTGTCTTCTGAACCCCCCGCAAGGCAGAGCCTAGTGCGATTCTGAAGAACAACCGACCCATCCGTGCGAGACCGTCGCATTGCCCAGGTTGGGAACCTTGGCGTGGGCAGTGCTGAACATCTGCAGCCTGGCTCAAACATATTCGGGGGATCTACCGCAAAGACAGGCACGTTGCAGAACCTGTTGCTGCACAGTGCACTCTTAAGGCAATCACCTGCCCTTCGACACCAGGATCCACTTGCCACTGCCGCAGTGGCCTCAGCAGTTCGAGGCGGATGTTTTTTCAGAATCAAGGGTCAGATGCCCCAAGCTCATCAACCTGAAGCTTTCATGGGATATCTAACACCTTTGATCGTCATGGAGGTTTAGAAGAGTGTCTGTTGGTGACGCTAATTAGCTAATTGTGCATCTGTATCCGTCTACCTACAGTGACCCAGGGGATTGAGGCTGATTTCGTAGGTTTGATTTTTCCTATTACTTGGACGCTGAGTGGAACTTTTGCTTGTGGCCCAGCCGTTGGGAGAGTTGTATGAATGACTGCTAGCAGCACATGAAAGTCGGGGCTCAAGCAGGGAACGTTAGCTTCGCACTTCAGCATAGTCTGTTTCAAGGGGAAGCAGCACAAGGTATCCGGCTTTTCCAAAGGATCACAACACGCCCGTGCCTGAGCAAGCGGCGGAGTGGTGGCAGCGAGGGCTCACAGCTGCCTGCGGAGCCTGAGATACCAACCGCACTGAGTTTGCGAATAGCCTTTAGCACTCATGGATTGAAGACTATGCCAGAGAACTCTGTGGCAGGCTGATTCAAGTGAACTAGGGGTGCAGGCAGCTCTATGCTTCTTGGGGCCGAGCAGCAACAAGCTATTCACCTAGTCGTCAGCTGGCCAAATGCTGGCAAACCAAAGCTGGCCAAATGCTGAACAAGAACTTCCGTAGCTCAACAGGTGAGAGCACGAGCAGCCATGGCTGAGGCACCATCGTTTTCCAAACACGAACTACGCGACTCTGAGCACGATGACGGAGCGGGCATGTCAAAGTTTGTCTGAAAGCTCTTTGAAGCCTCTGTAGACCAAGGGTATGCAACAAGTACTCCGCAAGGCTGGCCTGTGGTAACAAGGTAGTAAACTGCGCCAGCGACATATTCTTCCTACTTGGTGATTCCTGTACAAGACATCTAGCAGTCAGAGAGCAAGCTTAAGCCTTGCTGATTGGTATGTACGTTCCCGGTCTGGCACTCCTGCAGCAAGTCACATCCACACTTGTATTAGTTCTTCGCACCCCTGTTGATGTGATCTCAAGAAGCCATTGATCTGCTCCAGATGAGAGTGAGGGTACGTGGTCCAGGCGATGTATGATCCTTTACCTCACAACACGAGCAAGAGCCACGGTAAGGGAGGGATGGGTGCAAGCCGGAGGATCGCATGTTCGGAACCTTCCGGCCGTGCCCAAGGGAAGGTTTGGGACGTAGTAGCTTTGTTTCAGGGTCAGGAGAGTATGGCTTAGGTGGGGCAGCGGAAGTCAGAGTTCTGTGGGGTTGATTGGAATTGGGGTTTGTTAGTGGACGATCCTGGACTATGTACTCTGAATCCGCTCCAAGGCCCAGGCCAAGCTGGTTCCACACAGAACCGCATGTCCGTTTGCACGTTGCTCCCGACGGGCGACAACAAAAGGTGAGCCCATGAATGGAAATACACCTGCAAGCAATTCCGCAATAAACGTCGAGCCCTAAGCCCAAACCCAAACGAGCTCCCCATGCTGCTGGGGAGGTACCAGGCGGCCGGCTACAAAGCGCCCGCGGCAAAGTGCGGGGCTCGGTGTCGGTGACGGCCTGACAATTGATGGCGTCTTGCTGCACGATGCAGCCTGAAATGCTTCATCATAAATTACGAAGGGCCTGCAGCATTCTGCACGGCGCATCGTGTATCTCAGATTTGTTGTTCGTGCGCTTGTTGAGTTTGCTGGTTGTTGAAGAGCGCTGCAGTACACTTCCTCAAAAAGTTGTGAGTTGTAGTCGTACGCTGTCTTGAGCGTATGCAACGGGCTCCCATTTTTGACAACTAGTTCTAGGAAGGCGACACAAGCCTCATACTGCTTGGAAGCATGAGTCTTGGAGAGGCTAACTGTTCATTAGTCATAGGCTTAGACGCTTTTTGGTTGAGTGCTTGGCGTTCCAGCGCGTAGCTTTGTGCTGATGCAGCTGTCTTATCAAGGGATGAGTGCAAACATGCTTCAAACGATCTAGTTTTTGATCTCAAATCAGGGTGAGGGTGTGCACAGCGCAAGCAGGCTGAATATCAAATGCCAGGGTGTTGAACACCCTCATGACTCTGCAAGAGGTTGAAAGGCCCAAGCCACGCACCAACGAGATCCAAGCCAAGCATAGCCATGCATCGTGTCTTGCTTTGTCCTACTTATCGGTCACGTTCTGTTCGCGTGCGCAGCATTTTTTGGATACAAGAGGGTTGACGGGAAAAAGAGAATTTGCAGCGTCATTCGAGTAGCCTGCAGAGCGCAGTCTTGTGTGAGCTTGCTTCGGCAGGTCCGATTCACTCCTTATGATAAGCGTGTTTTAAAGAATGCTGCCGAGATTAGGGAAGCCTTGTACCGCATGCTGGACATTTGGTAGTTGCGTGGTTCATCAGGGGAGAAAAAAATTACATGCAGCAGGCGCTTAGCAAAGTCGCCCAGCATGAAGAGTTCCAACCATTCCAACCCAAAAGCGATGTTCAGGTTGCCCAGGGTAGGAAGGCTGCATGAGGCCAATGGCAATCGTTCACGCTAGACGCTGTAGTGGTTGAAACGCTAGATGCTAGCTGCAGATATTATTGTTTTTGCAGGGTTTGCTGAAGCGCTCGTGCTACCGACGCTGAAGCTTTGGCACCCAACCACTGCAGTATGAGCACAGCCCCAAGTCAAGTGCTTAAGCATGGGCGTTGACCATTGAAGCAGCATGCATCCTGCCCCAAGGAACTGGCAGTGTTTTTGTCTCATGAGTTCCATGCACTTCATGTAGAAGTAAGCATCCTTAGCACAATATGAAGGCAGGGAAGTGTAGCCCAATATTAAGAATCAAGAAGTCTACAAGAAACTAAGTAATCACGAGACCTGAACTAAGGAATGGCCACGCGGCGAATGTTTTGGGCCTCGCAGAGGTTCCGCATTGGGATCTCGCCTGACAAATTTGCTTAATTGCCAAACAGGTCAGTTTATTAATCAAGGAAACATTTCGCGCACGATCTGAAGTACTGTTTGGATTTGTTAACGCATCCGATTCCGCGCTTTCAAAAGCAGTGGATAACACCAGGCCTTGTTGAAATGAACGTCTTTCATGCTCGCTACTTACGAAACCCTGAGCAGGTATCTCAGCAAGTCACGCTGCCCTTTTGGCATTCTGCCTGGGCCTGGACTGAACCTTCAATCTTTCAAAGAAGCATGTCAACGTCAGGGTGAAACTGCCGGGGTGGTCAGTACCTGAATAATTATTGGCTGCTCTTTCTAGAAGTTTCGCCGAGCAGAGGCAGGGATAGCAAGCGAGCCGCCTTGGGGGCCTCAGCTAACCCTCACCATGAAGTGATGGGACAAGACGTGAAGCCAAACCTTATTGTAGGGAAACGAAAGGCTATCAGAGAGTCTGTAGAACCCGTCTGTCAGCCTTGAATCGGATGACCTGCTGGCAGGCGGTCCCTTCCCCGTGGTCAGTCATCGGCCACAGCCCTATGTTGGTCCAGCTGACTGAGTGCCAGCCTGCAGGAAAACAGCCTGCCAGTAGGAGGAA
Organism: Symbiodinium pilosum; assembly: GCA_905231905.1. Taxonomy (NCBI): domain Eukaryota; class Dinophyceae; order Suessiales; family Symbiodiniaceae; genus Symbiodinium; species Symbiodinium pilosum. The sequence goes on along the minus strand of CAJNIZ010046304.1, from coordinate 219,959 downwards.
CGAGAATTGGAGAACAATCCCATTGTAACACGCGGGTCTTGCTGGAAATCGGTAGCAGGGAATGACAACAAAATGATAAGGTCCAGAACTTAGCAAGGCAGTAGGAGGAAAAGCAAACAGTAACAACATCTCGAGTCAAGCCAGTAGGAATCGTGTTTCCATACAACCCCAATTCAGGTTTAAGCAAGACTGGAGCTAAATGTTCGAACGCAAGGGATGTGAGCTCTGTCGGATCGGATCCGATTCCAAGCGAGCAAGCCCAAATCAAGGCCTGGGCTCCTTTCTCTTCGCGGCGCTTTTTGTGCTCGAGGTGCCACAGACGAATCCAGGGACACTTGAACAATATGGTGATATGGAAGGGGCTGCGGCCTCTTTCAGGTCCTGGTCTGATGATATTTTGCGTTGCATTCGCAAGATACTACAAGCAGCATGTTCTCATGGTGCATGCTTGTGCAAGCATCTTCAAAATGGCCGATTTACCCTGTCGGATACGTTCGAGTTGCTGACAGGTGGTGAACCTTGGCGGTGCACTGCCCACGTTGCAGGCAATGTCTGTAGCCCTGGGCTCAGAGACTTGGACTGGCGCATCTTCATTTTCAGGGTCAAGAACTTTTGTGCTGAGACTACGGTTTAGAGCTGCGCTGCTTTACGACATGGTTCGATTGGCCCACCTAAGCAAATCAGGTAAGCGATTTGTGAAGTATTCAGCACAGGACCCGCGAGAATAGCACAGGTTGACACAAAACAGGTTACAGTGGTGCCGACATGCGGGAAGATGCACAAACTTGTTAGGTCACTTGTTGCATGCCAGTAGCGTAGAAAAGCCCTGAGACACCTCGGCACAAGTCCCAGTGACCTGAGATGATACTTAGTGGCGCAGATTGTGTCAATGCGCGTGCTCAGTTCGGGACCTCAGCGTTGCTTCTTTTGATCCTCACCACGACCTGCTTCGCCCTGCAAGCTGTCAGTGGGGCACGTGAGGGCGAGAAGATTGCGTAGATACTTCTCACCCATAAAACCCAAGATTGATGGTTGTGACTCGTGACAGAATACGGCGGGAAGAAGTAAATGAAGGCAACGGGTACAACAATGTACAACCTTCTAGAAACGCGTCTCTGGCTCCAAACCATCAGTCTGATTAGAATGAACACTTTGGGTTTCATGGTTTACGTTTCTGGGGTATAGGCTGGGCTTTAATGCCGAGTTCATGGCATTGAAATCAGATGCGCGCTCACATGGTTTTCTGCGGTTCTTGTCATCCAGTTGGATCTGTCGTCAAGTAGGAGCAAGTAGGAGAAGCTTAAGGTCGCTGTCATGTGCTTATAGTAACTGGGGCCTACAGAACATGGAAGACGGAAGTTGTGATCATGGATGTTGGTCATGTGGTCATCAAGTAATTTTTCTTTGTCCGGCGCGTGAGAGCGAGCCACTGCAAACGCAGCAGACGCCGGAGAAGAAAGGCGACTGCATTGCCGGCTCTGCGTTTGCAAGGTTCTGGATTTCAGGCACGAAGAGAGATCAAATTGTGGAGTCCTCCGAGGTCCGGCTCCAGGCCTGCCTCAGACCCCATCCACCTAAAGAAGGCAACCCTAAAATCTCACGGTCTTTCTACAGCTTCAGGCAGGTCTGGGACGGAAAGTGGCCTGAACTGAACTCCTAAAAACTCGAGCCGGCCAAGTCAGATAGTGTGGAGCATTGGCTAGAGTTTAAGGTTGTGGATGGAATTTTTGTTTTGAGATCCGACATTGAACAGATCAGGCAACATGTCCAAGCATTTTCATGGGGAGCTTTGTCAGGAACTACTTAACTTAACCAGGGAGGTGAAATCCGCAAGTACGCAACGTTCTCGGCATTGCTGCGTGTCTGCAGCAATTTGAAGAGAAGTGTCGTCCAGGCCTGTAATCTGGTGCCATGACAACGCTTTTCCATGCAACTAGCGAGTCTGCTGCCTGGAGCATTGAGCGAGATGGTGCTTTGTACCCGGGAAATCATGGCTTCGCAGGAGGCGCTATTTACTTCTCGCAGTCACCAGAAGGTGCTTGCCGGAAGTACCGGAATGGGCAGGGTAACCCAGACATCCTGATACAGTGCCGCGTGAACTTGGGCAACTGCATGCATGCCGCGAAGCACACCGTACGCACGCCAGACAGGGGCTACGATTCTGTCAAAGTGATCGGTGTGGATGTCTTCGCCGTGTACGAACCCTGGCGCGTCCAAGTCATCAGCTACCAACGCACAGGCCACGGCCAAAGCTTCCCCAGCATGAGCGCTCTGCGTTCTTACGACGAACGCCTGGCCCGAGCACGGGTGCAGCAGCAGCAACAGTGGCAAAGCCAGAGCGCTCGGCAGGTGAGAACCAGCCAGGAGGAGGCAACCTGCTTCCCTGCAAACTCCGTAGTCATCACAGCAGATGGGCGAGCCAAGCTCATGAAGGACGTGGAGGCTAATCCTTTTTGCGCCATAGTTTATTCGGCGTGTTTCAGGTCTTGGGCTCCTTTCAAAATGATGACTTACCACACCTAAACAATTTCCAAAGATGAGGCTGAGGACCTTTACCTTCAGGTTATCGAAGGGCAAGTGTCTGGAATTCATGTCAAGGGACCATGCTCCAGGTTGCGGGTGCCGATTTAAGGTCTCCTCTTCTGGATAGAAGGAAAATGTGCGAGGTTCTGACCTGTTATCACTCAAAGCTAGAGCCTATACTCCACTGAGCAACACCTGAAGGCACGTGCACGAAGTGAAGCACTCTAGCCCGGAAAGCCAATAAAACCCCATTGCCTATTTCATTTTCCTGACCTCGCCTGTCTTAGCTGCGTCTGTGTGGCTTCGGCCTGTCCCCGAGAATCCCCCTGTCCCCTCCTTTCTCTGGGCCCCCGGGCGACTGGCCTAGCAGCCAGCGGCATGACAACAAAGAATGCCCATTATAACTTGGAATGGTTTGGTCACGCAGCTTGTTGAAGTTGTCTTTGTTGGCTTTTTGAGATTCTAATTGAAGCTGCTACTCGGAAGTTCTCATCAGGGTTTAGCTTGACAAGCTTGAGCTACGCTCTTGCTAGACCGTGTTAGCATCTGCACTCAGTTCCTGTCCCCAAATCCTCGCACACACGTGCTAAATCCCTAAACCGCTCTGTAGAGGCCTGAGGACTCTTGAGCTTTAAGCCTTCCATGATGTAGGTCTTGTGGAAAGCACCCGGAATGCACATGTAGGATGTGGCGTCATGAGGAGCCTGATAGGGCACCATCACGTCAAAAAGGCATACCGCACGTGGCAAACTACGTCGCATCACTTCAGGGGTCAGGGGGTATATAGGGTAAATTAATGTTAATTATGTAGGGAAATATGGCTTCCCAATATGCACCTTAGCTTCTACTTTCTAAAATGTAGAAGTACATCGACCATCCAAATTGTGGTATGTTCCTGCTCCGCGTAAAGTGTAGTGCTTTGGCTGTTCCCTGGAACACCGCATACCGTCCCACGCGCTGGTGTACTGAAGCAGAATGATTGGGCGGCGGGCTAGACAGTTCTGCAATGTTCTGCAAGTCCTGCGAATCCGCATGTGGACGGTAGCCAGCCCTGTGCCATACATCGTATGCCGCCACCCCGCACATTTGGATATGGCTTGCGAACCCCACAATGCGTATCCGTTCTTTCAGAGCATCGCTCTTTGATGATCGCGTCAGACAGGTTCTGCCCACAGAAATAGATCATGCGTCGTCCTCACAGAAGTCATTCTTTAGATGGTGGGGTGTGAGCGGACACCTGTAATCTTTGTCCCTGAGGGCACTCACATGCATAGTTTACTGCTTAAGCTCGACGCACGTGCTCCACTGCACCAAAGTCTGCTAATGATCCTACGTTCTACAGAACATTCGGAGAGTCAGTGGACTTTTTGTTTGCAGCCGCATCCACTGTGGCAGGTGGGAGACGTTCTCCTGACGATGTCTTCTTCAGGAAAACGTGTTGCAAGCGAGGCTCGGCACTTCCGACTCACCTCCTGAAAGACTGCATCCAATAGCTCTGCATCCGCTGCATAGCGCTGTGTTCGCAGGGTCACCAGGAGGGTTGAGGTTGATTTCTCCGAGGTTGCGGTTGAAGGGTTCAAGACTTTTCCCCAGAATTCAAAAACGGCTAAGCCAGACCGAGTGTCATATGCTTTCAGAGCTTTCAGAGCAGGATACACATGTGGCAGTGGCGTGGTTCTGTGGGCCTACACTGAACCATGCATGGTCTGAACAAAAGCGGAATATCAGCCATCGACCGCCGCATCCTGCTCTGAAGGTCTACGCCTTCGGACATCGAGATTTGGCAGCTTCTGCTGCTTACCATCTGCTAGCGACGGCATCAGGCCGCTGCAGAAAGACCATTGCCATTGCATATTTCATTCACGAAAACCAATTGTAGATCAATCCCTGCCAGCAATATGGCTCCGTCTGGGCCATCACAGAGAAAGTAGGAGAAAGTACAGTGGAAGATATCTCCGCTGGATGAGACGCACATGCGGAGCAGTAATCAGTAAGCCGTGCCGTGGTCAAAAGCAAGACCAATAATAGCAACATGAATTTCCCACGTTGCAGGGCAATAGATGTATGCACTTTGCTCTACTCGCAATTTAGTTGGAGTCTTGTCAGGCACCTTCCACACCGTCATTGGTTCTCAAAATTGCTTGTAATCACCTGGAGGCTGGCCAAATGGCCACGGCCCTGATACAACATACAAAGTTAGACCCACGCTCCGCAGAAGGCATCTCCAGGGGTCAGGGAGTGCCCAAAATCGTTGGATTGTGTTGGCGAAGCGAGTGTCGCGACGAGGGCCGCCCTGCTCGTAACTGCTGTCAACTTTTGGACCCTCGTGTCTGGTGGCGTGTCAAACTCAAGAGTCAAAGGATTGTGGGGGTTGCCATCCTCGGAAGTAGCTGTCGTCGCTGTTCAACCTTCCTGTCCGGAGTAGAGAGTGGAATGGAGAGCGGATGGAGTGTGGAGAATGGAGAGCGCTGTGTGGAGACCGAGTGCAGAGTGGAGTTCAGACTGGTGAAGTAGAATGGACAGTGAGAGAGTGCAGTTGGAAGTGGTGTAGAGTGCGAGGGGAGGAGAGTGGAGTGGAATTCGAAGTGCGGATGTGAAGGGTTGGAGTGGAACGTGGAGTTGAGAGTGGGTTGTGTGGAGAGTGGAGTTGAGATTAAAGTGGAGTGTGGAGAAAGCAGAGTGGGGTATGGAGAGTGGAGAGGAAACTGGATGGAATGTGGTGGAGAGGAGTGTGGAGCATGAAGTGTGGAGAGTCAAGAGGAAAATCGAAAGTGGAGTGAATGGAGGGTGAAGAGTCGAGGGTGGATTTCGGAGTCGAGTGTGAAGAGTGGCGCGTGGAGTGTGGATGGAGTGGAGTGTAGTGGAGAGTGGCAAGTGCAGAGCGGAGACTGGATTCAATGAAGAGTGGAGATTAGGGAGTGGTGACTGGAGAGTGGAGAGTAGAGAGTGGACAGTGAACGGGGGCTTCGTCGTGTGTTCTGATTCTGTTGTGCATGACGCGTTTCATCTTCGCAAATTCCATGTCGAGTATCTGCATTTGGTTCTGTAGGGTGCCATCAGTTTTGGAGGTTGTTGTTGTTTTGTTGCAGGTTTGGGGCTGGGTGCCAGGCGAGAGAACCAGTGACTGGCGCGATCGCGGGGCATAGCGCTTTTGATGTTCAGGATGGCAGCTGGAGGAATAGTTGCGAGACATCACGCAGGCTAATGTCTACTATGGACATGGAGCTCAGAGATCAACGAAGAGCCATTTCAGGGAAGCATTTAACCAAAAACACTACCAAAGTTCTTTAGCACGACTCATCACAAAGTCTGGCAGGCATCATCACGTCGGATTCTAGACAAAACGTTCAACACTTTCACGCATTCCAAATTCAAAGCACCGTTTGGCAAAAGTCCTTGAAGACCACGCTTCCGCAAGCCTTCCTCCACACCCCGGCTCTTCCCGTGCACTTTGTGTGTGGTGAAGGTGAACTATTGAAGCTATCCGCTGAACATTTGGTTATGATCGAAGGGCGCGGGTTTGTTCCAGCTGCATCAGCCCCGAGGCTGCAGGGAGTGAACTTACGTCATGCTTACCTTGGGCCACGTAGAAAGGCAATGGTGCAGGTGTCATGCGCAGAAGGAGCGTAACATGTGGAGTTTGTATGATACGGCCAACCAGAGCAAATCTCTTTGAACTGTTTGCACCTCAACCCATGTGCCATGTGCCTTTCTGCAGACTGAGGTACTGCTCGGTGAGAAAGTGTTGGTTCACAAGAAGGATGGATCCCTGCTGCCAGTACCCATCACTGGTTTGGATATACAGCACGAAGACGGCCTCCTCGCCCCCTTCACCATGGAAGGAACCCGGGGTTTCACAGGTGTTGGAGATTTCGCGTTTCGGGGTCCAGCATAAGGGCTTGGGTCGTGGGACTTTGACCTGATGACAGCGAGTGATTACCTTGAGCAAGAGACCTCTACGTTCTGGTTGACACCGCTCTCACCCACAATAATGCAACGTAAGGTTCATGCTATTGCAGAGGGTATGATCTTCGGGTGCATAGAATTACCATCTTTCACTTGCATCGTGGGGCTTTATCTCACGGGGCCCTGCATCCCACACATTGGCTGCGCACTGGACGCATGGCGAGTCTAGCAAATGACTATAACGCCAGGCTCTGACCTTGCGCAGTACTTTTAACCAGCAAGTGCTAGGTACTTGTTTCTAGAAGCGCAGCAGCACAAGTCTGGTAAGACTGAAATCAACTTGCCCGGTGCCTCAGAGACAACATCTCTTGTTGCTTACAAGTTGATGCTCCGAACCTACCAGTCTGGCACAGGAACGCTTATTGTTAACAGTGTGGTGGCGTCGTGCTATGCCGTGCTGCGCAGCCATGAGCTATTCCATGCAGCCATGAGCCCTGTCGCTCGGCAAGCCAGGTGAGGCAGTGCGGGTTGCAGGGCCTGGTAGTTCAGGGTACGTATGTGTAGCCGTGCTCTGCTGATGCTGCTGATGCTCATCCAAAGTAATTCTCGGACATATCGGCTCGATCTTGATCGCCTGCAAATTGCTACCTGGAGATACAGCTGGACTGATGTTGCTTGCATTTAGTCGGCCCGCAGCATTGCTGACAGAAGCTGTGAGCTAGGTCAGCTTCCCTACGCTTGAGACTGCAGCATCCGGGGCTTGTTAGACACCCCTACATGAATATTCTGTCCCTACCCCTGCAACTTGGTTCCACTATGTTCCACTAATAAGCAGACGAAAGAAGTTCCACGGCACGTTAACAAAGCCTGAAGAAGACCCTCAAGGGAGGAACAGCAAACCAAAGCAAACACTCCCTGCGTGGTCTCCCAGCTTTGTTACCTGATGGCAATCCAGAACCTTCTTAGGGTCATGCATGTACTGCACAAGGGCTAGCGGTTATTCTCAAACCCGGAACAATCCTGGAACAGCGAGCCCCCACCGAGATTCGCCTTCTTTATTCCTTGAGCCCCTCGACCTCGATGGCAGCGCACCTGGACCAGTCGTGGCGGCTGAAAGGAGCTCACATGCAGCTTGGCACGTCTGGGGGTCAGCTCACAGAGAGCATAGGCTGACATCTCGCATGTCTCTAGAATCTGTTTTGCCAAAAAAAAAATGACCCGAGAAGAGCCTGAGATCAGAGCCATGGGATCGGCGTGGACATGTCTGGACAGGATAGCTTATCATCCAAGCAGGCGAATGCGCTGCAACTCTTGTCTGGTCTCGCTTGGCATGGCAGAAGCATCAGCCCACGATTTCAAACCTCTAGAACCACTTGACTCAATCCTGGTTTGAGGTGGTAGGACTTCCTTCCGTCGTTACTGCCTAGCTTTACAGAACCGACATAACAAGCTTCCAAAAGGACTTACATGAATTCCGCATCCTTAGGCCATGGAAGCTTGAAGATGCTGCTGACCTGAGAGTTTCCTGTACAAGCTTGATCTGGAATTACGGCCGAACACCAGAGCCCCAATCTTGACTATTCAAGCCGAGAGCAGGGCGCAGCCTATTGCAGCCCTCATCTGCCGCTTCTGAGCCTGAGGTATGTCGATGCAATGAGTGTGGCTCGGCTTGTTCAACAGTAGATGAGTCGTTGCGTGGCAAGGGGTGCTTTATGGCCTTGCAAAGTTCAGGTGTTGCTAGGACCAAAAACCGGCGCAAGGCCGGCAGAAACTTCAAGTTCTCAGCTGGAGCATCCGATGGAGAGTGTTCTCATGGGACCGGGGAGCAGGTGCTTGCATGCAGGTGCCACGACAATCTAGCCCAAGGTCCCTTTTGCACATCTCCTCACAACACATACAACACCGGGCTTCAAGGTTTGGGTGCCGATGACGGTCATGTCGCAAGCATTGTAGTGAGGCTGCTTGAAGCTACGAACATGCCAGGTCTTGAAAAGACATAACAAGTTTCATGAAGGCCCTGCAAGCAGATGGGGCCTTGAACGTGCTTTAAGGCCCTACAGTCTGTCTGCAACATGAGTCGGTAGCGGCTTAGCTTACATCCGATCACCCAAACTCCCCTTTCATGAAAGGCATTGGCTCCTCTGGTGCGACTACTACACATCTAAGTTTGCGCGGAGATGCTTCTCGCAAATTTTTAAATGTGGAGACCTCCTGCAAGGTCTGTTTGCTGCAGGTCTAGTAGCATGCCACCATTTAGCAAGGTGGCCCCGTGGGGCTGCAGCGTACACATGAAATAGCATGACTGCATTATCTTTGCCAGGGTGTTGATTTTTTGACTTGGTTCACAAGGTCTATGAGGCTCCTTCAGCTCGAAGTTCATGTTATCCGAGCTGGGCGCTTTCGCTTGCCCAATAGGATACCTGCGGTGCGGCTCAGCGTCAATTCTAACCACGGCTGTTACTTCAGCTCCTCTCAGCCTGTCTAATTGATTTAATGCTTGTTTTCAGACTCGCGTATGGTGTTTGATCTCACAAGCATTATGTATAGGCATCCGCGTTTATGAATGCCACATAGCACACCAAACATTCTGCGCAGCGAAGAAGACTGTCTTTGCCCCAGTAAGATCCAACAGCAAGGTTGTCTGTGAAGCAAAGGCAGGGAGGCTTGGGTTTACAAAGGTGATGCCGAGATACTGCATCATGGGCAAGCGCGTCATTGCTTGTACTCGTAGGTTATATGATATATGTGTAGCCGACTGCTCCGCACGCTGCTCCACGAGCGCCACTTGAGACATGGCAATTTCTGTACAGTCCCCGCCCAAGGAGAGCTGTAGGCTGGGCACTGGGCTATGACGGTGAAGGTGATGGAATGCTGGTACAAGAAGCGCAGCGATAATGCAGATTTGGCGCACATACCCGTGACACCTTCGTGCAGACCTATAGGTCATTTCCGGCCTGCTTAGGATCCTTCCCGCCTCTGTAGCCGTGGGGCCACAATGCTTTCCGGAGGCATAGGAGGCAACCCTACCACACCTCAAGGAGCAGCTGCTAGCTGCTCCTCATATGAAGCTGCGTCAAGAAAAGTGGCACCTGAAAGGCTTTGGAAGCAATCCTCTTGCTGGGCTGACAGCATCGGATGTCCTTTTCTATGGCAACGAGCTCTCAGTTCGAAGATGTACATGCTTCAGACTAAGCTGCATGTTTAAGGTCTCACAAATGTGTCTCTGGACCCTTTGCTCAAGCCTATAGCGTTGACTGTTTCCGACCGTATCGATTAAAGAAGCTCCGGCCCCAGAGACTGCTTGCCACTACTGCATGGAAAGAGAGTGTTGCACTATTCTGTCTGTCAGCCTATGCTGCTCATGTTTGCGCAGAGCCAACGGGAGAAGTGAGATTTGGAGCTTGAGGGGGCGAGGGTTGGAGCAGGCGTTGCTAGTTGCTAGAGGTCTGCTTGCAGGTAACAATCAGGGGTAAGAACTTTCTAGCGCCTTCAAGCAACCGGACTTGATGTGAAGCTGCTCAAGTTTCGGGGTGTGTGGTTTGTATGTGTATGTAATGTATGTTTGCATGGATGCATGCATGCATGCATGCATGCATGGATGGATGGATGGATGGATGCGTTTGACAGAGCACTATGCGCTTGAGCCATCTTGGTGCCCAGATTGATGCGTACAAGAGATGTATGCGAGGTTTGCCAGACCCTCGACTGATTAAGCATTCTCGAACCCATGGTCCTAAATCCAGAGCACCGGGTTTCTTCACAGTCCTGCTTCTTCACAGTCCTGCTTCAAGTCCGATAGCAACTGGTCAAACGATGACGCGCGAAGAAAATCCGTTTGCCATGTGACAGACTTAATTCGCAGAGCAGCTTGCCAAGAGCCTTCCCAATTCCACGTTCATCTTGCGCCATATTGACCTCATCAGTTCTGAACACATAGAATCCACTGGATTTTCTGACTCGCTATGCTACCCCGATATCCGAGGGCTAATGAAACGCCTTTTTTGCATATAGTGGGGGGGGGGGGGGNNAGCGCCCGAACAACACGGAATTGTTGTGCAGACTTCTCCGGTTCTCGCTGAGGCGTTCCTTGCCTTCAGCTCCATGGATGGCCTTTCTCTAAGAAGTTCCTCGGGTTTGGGGGGAAGTCTCAGCCACATGAATAGCTGCAATTATGACGCACCTTTCCAGTAGAGCTAGAAACGTTCTTCTTGCAGATGTTTGGACAGCTGGTCTAATAAATACTCGCAGCTGCCATGACTTGGATACATGTGCTCGCGCGCCTAGAAGCCAAGGCGTATGCTTCTGTTCCCTTCCTTTGCTCAGCAGAGGTAGTCAAAAGGAGAGACGCCCTCTTTGCGTATTCTGTTCAAGCCTGCTATGACGTTCCGAGGCTGACGTTGATATGATTATTTCTGCCCGACTGAACGTATGATGCCTGATGAGCTACTCGGGCTGCGCAAAAGGGCTTTCTGTGATTTTTCTGCCCCGTGCTCAGATGAAGCCCTGGAGTATACCCTGTTGAACAAACGTGATGTCATGGCGCTGTCCTCAGAAATCCTGGCAGTGTAGGTGAGCATGCTGTCTTGTTAAGCTTCCAAAGGCCCAATCATGCCGAGCCCTGAAATCTGCTGGTATTCCGGCACCTCGCAGTTTGGTACGCATCAGCTGGGGGATCCTTTGACATTGCTTCTTTGAGAGTAGTTGCTCGAAGGGTTCTTGGATGCCCTGACCAAACTTCTTACCTGGCTTCATGTCACTGAAGCGATTGCTCAGGTGTATCAAATCCCACCGGCATCGTCTTCCGCGGGTCACAAGGCCGACGACTGGAAGCCGCGGCCTCAGGCTTTGGGGCCCAAGATTACTCCTGAATCCGGGTTCTGGTATCTCTTGATTTGTTAAGGAAGGGCTTGGGGAGCCATACGCCCACTGAAGTTGTTGCTGTGGTCAGTGTACAGGAGGTACATTTTGCTGGTTTGAAGTTCCTGCTAGGTGCCACCGCAAAGGCTGCGTTGCCAGAACTTTTGCCCGATCATCAAAGAACTCAGAGCTAAGCCTCATAGATCTGCCACCCCACATGTAGAATCGTCTCCTGCATTGTCATCTTGAAGACGGGCGGCTTTTTGCCTTGAGCATGCTTCTCCCACAGCAAATTCAACTAATGGTCTTTGTGACGTTCGCAATGAAGTCAAACAATAGCATGAGGGCATCACGTAACAGACTTGCCGCCAAATTCCGGAAGGCATATTGTCACTATGGCTCAGGATTAGAGATTTACCTCAATTGGATTTGCCCGTCATCCATGCCTCTGGCCACTGGCAGGAAGTGCATATGGCGAGGTCGGCTCAGGTCCAGGGCCCTGCGCTTGTGTCTTACAGGGAAGTCTCTATGCCTCAGACGTGTTGAGTCGATGCTTGATCTTTGCAGATGTGGCACGCCTACCCCATGTTGCGTGCCATAATTGCCCATGCTTAACGCTACAACATCCCATCTTCCAAAACATTGCCGCCAGGATGGCAGGCCTGGGACAAGACCTGACGATCAAACTCCTCGACAACAGCTCAGGGACAGCTGCTGGGGGCTGGGGGCTTTGCCCGGGGGATCTGCGTTCCGACTCCCAGGGCTTTCAATCGATGAAATTCCACCCACACCACAGATCTTTGGACCAGAAAGCCGCGACAGGAACCTCTTCGCCCAGTGCATGATCCCGGGTGGCGACCACGCCAGCTACGTGACTGCTGGCACGCTTCACCCTAGGGGGCTAAGGATCAGCGGGTTCAAAGTTTTGGTGGCAGCAGTGTTTTTAGGGGGACAGTGGGCTTGGTCCGGTGCTGAAAAGGGTCGCTTTTCTGATTGTTGTAGTCAGATCCCGAACTGTCCTTGTACATGTCGATTGCACTCTGGTTTCCTGCAGCCTGCCCCGCGCCAGCAGGCCCCTGGAAAAACACGTCTCTGGAAAAACAAGTCCCCCTGCATCAGTCGCGACATCCACTGCATGCAGGCTGCATGGGGCTTTCCAGGAGCCTTCACCTCTGAAACCTTTTCAGCGCCAGCAAGACCAGCCTCAATTTGGCCACCATCATGAACGGTGATTAATGGGACGTGTCAAGCTGGGAATCCGCAAGCGTGGTTGTTGCACCAGCAACCTGAATCACACATATGAGCTGGGACAAAACCCGCGTCTCTACGGTTTATATAGAAGTGACACAAATTATCGGTGTGTGCAGATCATGAGAAACGATGAGAGTAAATAAAACGATAACGTTGTGATTCATCATATTTGATTGGAAAACGATAAGAGTGAAGGAGCTCGATAATGTGTTAAATTGGATAGAAGGCTGGCCTCCAGGTTTTTGATGCAGCTCATATGAGTCAATACAGTTGTTTTTTCTAATTCAAGCTTCTTTGTCCCATGCTGAGGCCTCTTTAGGCCAGAGACGAAAGACGAGTGCCAGATGAATCCCATGCTTCGAGCATTTTCTGAATATCGTGCCTAATTAGTTTCTACTTCGTCCTTCTTAATTAGATGTGCAGTATCCGGCAGTGTGGTGGGCGGTCGACAGGTGGTGGCCTTAGACGCAAAGTGCAGCAAAAACAAACATGTTGTTTGAGGGTCTGTCATCCTGCTTGTGAAGAACGCTTCTTCTGTTTGTACATTTGGAGAAATTAAATACTGGTTAATAATGGTATCAACATCAGAATTAGCAATGCCAAGACCAGCCCTTGAATCCAGGATTCCCTACAGCTTTGGTTGAGCCTGTGCCGTGCCAGGTCGAAAGAGTCATTGATTCAAGCAGAAACTGGCTTGCAGCAATGGCCTGTTCTTGAGTGTTTTTCCAACCATATTTGGCGTGCTCATCGCCCACCCCAGCATCCCAGGGGGCTGTTGCGGGTGTGGTCCGTTGTTGCGCGCGGTGGGCTTTGTGAGGTGTTCATCCATGCAGAATTGAGTGGATAAAGGGTGTAAAGGCGAGCATGGGTTTCTTTCCGAAATACATCAGGGAAGGATAGGTGAGGTGTCAAGGCAAGGAGGGGCCCAACACGAATGTGAATTATGCTATGGCAATGTCTGTAGGCAAAGTTCCGCGACCTGGAACCCCGGAATGTGGTTCTATCCCATCTGAACACGATCGATGGGATGATGCATCGCGACCACACAACATCCCGAACCTGTATGTTCAGCGTTTCAACAACCTGTGTCACAGGGATGCGAGACTGATCTGCGCAATTTGCATAGCAATTGTTGTTTAAGCGGGCATCAACGATATCAAAGGCTGGCATATTGACATGCAACGTGTCCTTAGCAGGCTGAACAGCACTGTGAGAGAGATACTAGCTATCGCGTTTGGCCTTACAACTCTCAGAGATTTTTGGGACATGATAGCAGCGACACTGCAGGAGTGCTCGCATGGTCTCTGCCCCGCACGGTGTAGTCTGACGCAGCCGCGCATAGGCATTTGTAGCCAGTCTTATACGCGTGGTCTGCGCAGCTGATCCTGCTAGAAGGCAAACGGACAAACAGTGCTGAGGGAATGTTGCATACGCCAGATGATCTTCCTGTTGGCCAGCCGAGGTAGTTGAATAGCATGAGTGTGCCGGCGTAGCGTTCAGTAGCAGGGGCTACCTTTGTTAGCGAAGACATGCGAATGAGCAAAAGCCAATGTCCACATTTTCCCAGCTAAGTTAGGTTCATGCTGTGGTTTTGGCCACACGTAGTACCTTGGATGTTTGCTGCTTCATGGAAATAATGCAACATAATGCAACTATAGTCAGCGTGATTGGAACAATTTCAATGATGACTAACTTACATGCAGCAAGAGAGCCCAGGATATTTTGTGCTGAAGATCACCAATGGTGACCGGTGCGAGCCTTGTTAATTCAGCAGGGTTCGAGCAACAAAGATTCGGAGACCTGCCTGGAGATTTGGGGCCGTTGGGTATACAGGTCTGAAAGGTGGTCTTCCCTTATTGGCTGCAAAATGTGAGATCCAGGCTTGGCTTTTCCGAAACCTCCGATTGTCAAATGGCTTCTAAGCGCGGCACGTGCAGGCCCCTGAAGCTAAAAGCATTCAAAGCTGTCAGTTTCTCCAGCCATCACCCGCGTGAATCGCCTTTCGTTAGATTGCATCCTGCAGGTTGTTGGTAGGCGTGATGCAGGCAGCTATTCTATAGCGGCAGCACCTGGTTGGGGTCTGACACATCTCAGACGGCATGATCCGCAGCACGGCAGTAGAAAGCATCATGATTTTGAGAAGCTCAACACTCTGTGGCTCAAGACGTCAATTTTGATACCTGGCGGGGGCCGACAAGCGGCTGAGCCTTGAACAGGAGGCTGGCCCAGGGGCAAACTGTCAATACATTATGTAGTGTTTCAGCCGCTGCCAGTCAAAAGCATGAATGTATTCTAGTTGCTACAGGCTTTGGTCCATATGTCATCTGTACTCTTTTTTACCAAGGGTCAGACAAGCGGGTGGGCAATAGAGGGTCAGTCTGTTTGAAATGCAATTGGAAGGCTATGTGGTAGTCTACCTTTCGCATATCAACACGGTTCAATTCGGAGTCGGTTTGCAAGGTTTTCTCAGCGCACAACTGTAGCTGTTCAGACAGGCCAGCCTTCGGGGTTGGCAAGCTGGGGTGCCTGCAACATGTGCTTGTATGTTGTTTGGTTCGCTGACAGCTACTCCATGCTCAAGAAGGTTCAGGGAAGTCACAGCAGCACTAAGTTGGCTGGCTGCCTGGTATGGTAGCCGTGCCGCCTGTGTATTGCAAAAACCTCACATCACCCAGACCGAATGCTGTGTGGGCATGCGAGTAATGTCACAATAGCTGAGAAGGCGGACTCGAGTGCTCTAAAGACTCCCGATCTCCCTGTAGTTTTTAGGCGCCGCTTGTAGCAATGTTTCGCAGACATTGGAGCTTTGCGGTCTACTCTGCTAGGTGTGCGTTATTGTTGCACTCGTTTCTTCCCATCGACAACACATGTAAGCTGGAGCTTCCCAAAAACCCACTCATCATTCTCCACCTCAATTTTGGGTGAGAGATTACTGTGTTCCAGTGTGCTCTTGCTGCCAAGCCATGTTGTGCTTTGGATGACTGCGCTCAATCGCAATTGACAGCACTTGTCTCTTCTGCTCATATGACTTGTCAAGAACTGGGCAAGACTCGAAGCGTTCACTCACATAACCTTCCACCTAAAGATATGCTGCATCCCAGTACCTGTATAGGGGGCTTGACATTGATGAGCCCACCGATGTCTGGACTGCAGGTTGTTGGTCCAGCTCGCTGCACGCCAAAATGCATCTTGACTCTGACGTGACCAGCATGTTGACAGGAAGCAAACATAATCTCCACCTAAGATTCTTAAAGGCTGTCTCCGATAATGCTGCTACTGCAGCCTAATGCGACTTTAGTGGTAGAAGGTTATCAGGGTATCCCGCTGACAGCCAGAACCACACGGGGGATGGAAGGGGCCTCAATTCCCCTGATTTCGCTTTACTTCAAATTCCTTTGCGTGTGGTCAGCTTATTTTGACATGGTTTATGATTATTGGAATATTATTGATTCTCCTGCACCATTTTGAGGATTTTTAGATACACGTAAGGTGAGGAGATTGTCCTTCGTTAAAAAAGAGAGCCTCCAAACCGTACACCCAACACCCCCGCAACCGTAACCAACCCTGAGTCCTGAAGGCTGTGAGCTTCAGAGCCACCGGATCCCTATAACTTCTAATGCTCGTTGATTGACTCACTCTTGCTGCTTTGAAGGAAGGCTGGCCTTCCAGTCTCCAGTCTAAAGCTCCTGGTCGTCGGGTTGTGTTGTGAGGTGTTGCAAGATACTTCTATGACGTTGACCTGCTCAGTGCGGGCTGCGGGAGGGATGCAGAAGAAGCCTGTGAACGGTTTAGTTTAGGGCAGCGACCTTCAGTCTGGTGTCTGTGAAGGTCTTGAGGATGCAGGTTCTGGTGTTGCTGCTTCTGAATCAGTTGCCTTGATTCCTTGGCTAAATGAGCACGGGTAGCTAAATACTTGTAGCAATTACAGATACCAAAGGAGACTACGGTCAAGTTGCACTTGTCACAGAGGCCTCTCTCACTTAAAGCCAGAGCATAATTCCCTGTTGTGGTTGTGTTTGGAGATTTTCATGTTCGAGTTGACAGCCTTGGGCCCACTATGGATCCTTGGTGGAGACGCATCTGCCAGTGGGGCTTGCAAAGGCTATCCAGCTTCATCAAGGCCACAGGATACAGTATTTGGACATGCAAGCAGGTATCTCCAGACAGTATTCATGTGAATCACAACGTGTGGCTTAGCAGCAGATTTGCCAAGGAGCCCCCCAAACCCAGAGATCGCCAAGATGATGACAGAGATCTCCAAGAGCATGAGGTGCTTCCCTGCTGTCTGACAAGTCCAGCGGTCGCTTTTTAATCAGGAGGTGACCCTCACGTGAAGCTTGCGAGTTGCAGGGTGCGCAAGATGTCTTGGGCGTTTCTGCCCTCAGTCCTGAAAGCTTACGACTTGCGCACCTCACTCGCAGACAATGTGAAAGTGACGGTGCTTTGAGCTTCAGCGTTTGGTTCATCTCCAGCTTTCAAGGCTACACTGAGAACTTTATTCAGCTTTTATTTGGGAGAGCTGCCAGGGGTGGCCGACGATACCACCCAGATCTGATTCCAGTGCTCGAGGAGCACCTGGAGGCCGCCATGTAACAATCCCTTTTTGAGGCTTCTGGGGACCACATGGGCACTTTTGGGCGATGGATGCTGTAGGATCTTGGATTTTGGCATGTTTTCGGGTTATTCGTCATGTGTACGCATGCGGATTGTTTTCTTGTCTGGGACCTTGCACTCCTCGCTATATTTCGACCATTGCGGATGGGATAGGTTGTGCTTCCAAAGTCTCCAAAAAGAATCGAGGTTTCCACGGTACGGGGAACCATGCGAGGTTGCATGTTGGCACTGTCTGAAAAGCGCAGACAATCTTTCTCCTTCAAGGCGCTTAAACTGTTTGTTGGAAGTTGCACTGTTTGAACGCAAGCCACGCAGACGCTTGAAGGTTCCGAAGAGAAGTTGACGGTTCCATCGGGTGTGAATCGGCCGTTTGGTAGGCATGTTTTTTGCTTAGTTAAAGTTAGAGGTCGTACATAGCAAGGATCTAAGACCTGGGCTCTTCGTCTTCAACCAGAGAAGGGTCTTGAAATGGAAGACGCAGCCTGCATGCAACAACCCATCCAGCCAACCAATGCCAATCATACCCTACCACGAAGCACACACACCCTACAATTCTGCAGGAACAGTTAGCACAGGACTTCTTTGACCCGGAGGCACGCTGATTAACTGCAGTTAATCCCCTCAGACGGATCCCCAATACACCTTATAAAGGAAAATCGTGTCAGATTCAGCCTGAAGTGAAAACTTTGTGACTCCAGGGTACCATTGCTGCGGGATTACAAGCTGGATGTCAGAAGCGTGCTAGAGTCAAGCTCCATGGCGCTCCATTAAGGCGTTGTGCAGGGGCATTGGGTACTGGGTTAATAGGCTTACATTTTCTCAATCAATCATGTAGGGTTCGACCAAGCCAGAAGTCTCCAAGGCGCTCAACTACAAGCTGGAAAGTTCTGCATCTTAGGTGGTCCACTAGCGCTCTGAATGAACATCAAATTCAGATCCGCATAATATGGAAGTCACCCACAGACCCCTAGCCTGGGCATGATTGCAACACTCCCTGTTAAATCGCAAGGCAAAGTTAACTTTGCCACAATCCCAAAGTACCTAGTAACTCCAGCCTGTCGAACTTACAGCCTGGCATTCAAACTAAGTAAGATCATGGCAAAAACGCACCGCATCCGCCCCAATGCAATTTGCAAATGAGGCCATTATCCAGGCTTCTCCCGACGTTTTGCACCTTGAATGGCCTGAACTCTAAATCTCTCCAACACCAACCACCATAATGTTAGAAGGTCACCCAGAAGGTTGAATAAGCGGACCAGCCCTACTAACGCTGGGCTTGGATCATGGGGACCTCCAAGGCTTTTGAAATGTGACAATTTCTTTGCCAAGAAGCTAACCAATTTGAAGCCTGACCCGCCAAGAGGCCAACTTGGCCCTCCTAAAGCCTGGACCTGAAGGGATTTCTGTGTTTGGCTGGCTTTGGGTCAGAGAACGGTTCTTCTGGGTTTGGGGGGGTTGGAGGCTGGAGGGTGCGGATTTAGACTTTCCACGCAGAGAACATTTGTTAAGGGCTTGCCGTAGTTCGGTCATCCGCCTTTGCATCCCCTCTGAGAGACTACCGCGGTCTCGCCCGGGCCTCTTTGATCAGCTGTGCAAAGTTTACCTCTCCTTCCACCGGACATAATTGTGGGCAGCGTGCTGTTTTGCAGAGTTCGGATCGTGTTGAGTTTACATATACATCTGTTACAAAGGGATGTGCAGGGCGAGGGGTCACAAATGGAGGTGAGGTATTTCCACAAGGTTTGCGGTTTAGAGAACCACGGCGGTAGGTAGTTTTTAGCACAACCGACAGGCAAGTTCGAAAACCATGAACCAGCAGACCGCGCAATGTGCAGGGACTTCTTTCTAAGATCTTTCAGAGCCCGTGTTGACTGAGAACCCTTAGTTTCCCGTGTTCCCGAACCTTGCGGTTGTACAGACCGAACCAAGGCAGAGGGCAGAGGTAAGTAGAGGCAGTAGATCCTGCAGCGCTGAGCTTCTGAGGCTGTTTCTGCTGCATCCGGACAAGACCAACATTAAATCAGTGGAGGGCGTCCTGCTGAAGGCGCCAGCCGGACTTCATTGCAGAGACACAAGCACATTCGGTATTTGCTCAAGTATGAGCTGTCTGGCCTTAATGATTTTGAAGCGTTGAGGGGGTGAGCGATTTTGCTTCGGGGCTGCAACTTTGACGAACAGATGAGTCCAAGCCTTGGATATCCTTGGATGCCTGCCATATGGTAGCTCTCGGTGCTGCTTTCTGCTTTGGTGACCACATCTTCTCCAAAATCCTGGAGGCTCTGATGGCCTACCCAGCCACGCACTTCTCTCTGTGCATGTTCCAGATCCCGGAGAAGCAACTGGGCGGAATGGTTCAGGGCTTGATTGAAGAGACTTTTTGAATGCACATAAATGGCACTTGGTGCTGCTGGGCCTATAGGTAGGAGTCTGATCAGCAGCCACGGATTTTCTCGGAATCGTTGACGTAGAACTGCCCACCGCGGCTATTTAACACCTTGATGCAGTTGTGAGTATCGCTTCCACCTGGTTCAAGCCCCTGGAGGTCAAAGGTCAAAAGGTGTGAGATGGGTAGAAGAAGCGACTGATGACAAGTCACGGCCCGTAAACGAATTAATTTCAACACGTTGCTTACTGAGACAGATGAATGTATTCACGTGTCTGTGAGGCTGCAGGCTACTGTAGAATCTAGACGCCTCATTGGGAGGTTACTGGTTGTTTTTCTCATTATATGTTCATGGCTAGTGGTACTGCGGGTTGTTTGACTGTGCCTGTCCTCGTTTCTCCCCCCAATCCGGCAAAGGTCCCCCTTCCAACGACCATTGAGTCACCACAAGAGATGCAAAGAACTATCCACTTCAGTCACTTCACGATGGCCACGATGGCCACGTGGCCACTGCAGCTCTTTGCTTCAGGATCTTCAGGCTCGGTGGCCAACAGTCGGACAACAAGTGTGTCAGCGGCCCTTTGCTGACTCCAAGTGTGATTCGTATGTCCCTAGTCAATACCATTCCCAACCACACCAGCCATGCGTCTCACCTTCACTCTCGGAGAAGTGAGGCACCATGCTGATCTGAAGCCAGTTCGGCACTGAGTGGGCAGTGCTACTGTCTTAGGATGTAGGGTGGAGAAGCGGGTTTTCGCCTGATTTAGGAGCCAGAGGGCGCAAAGGGTTCCTTGTTCAGAGCGTAAAGATGTGATGCTGCGTCCAACAAGCATAAGCTCAGTAGGACCCGCAGTGCAGGGCTCTGCAGCTCAGGCAAAAGTACTTCAAAACAGACTGATGCTGAATAATTCCCTCCAATCTTCGCACAGTTTGGCACGCTTATTCCTGAAACAGCTGGTTGCCATGGTGACCATTTCTGAGGTCATCCAGCTTTCCCAGAAGATGGAGATGGCCAAGTTCAAATCCTTCTGGAAAGAGTCCGAGAGCGTAGAGGCGGGGTCTAGACGTGGGATTCAGGTTGTTAGACCATTACGCATTCTTAGGTTCCGGGGTTCTATGTGGTTTAGCCCTCGAGTTGAAGATTGCTCAAAAATGTATACCCTTTCCACCAGGCTTTGCAGGGTCCTACCAGACGTTGAGGAACCGAAGATGCCAAGATGCGATCACCTTTACAGTAGGCACTGACCTGATTGTTGAACACAGCTGCACAGCCACTTGCATAATGCGTGAGACTCCTTCGACCTGGCATGGTTGGATTCATGTGGGGGGTTTCTCACGGAAAAATCGTTGGTGTTCTTTGAGTGCAGTGCAAAGGTGGACCCTGTAGCAGATACCCAAACCGTCCAAACCTGTTTCACGAAGTAAGAGCGCACGCAGCCACAACGCGCTCATGGGTGATGCACTTTTGTAGGGCTCCCCGTGCAAAGTATCCTGGTGGGGGAACATGCCTGCAAATGCTAGTCTTCCCGCCATTGGGCTCCCAACAGAGTCATGCTAAAATGGCTGTAGAGACATCACCCGAGAGTCTCCTAGCCACTTTTTTTCCGGTTGGCAAGTCAGGTGCTGCTTTTGCCAAAGCTGCATTGATACTTTCCCTCCCCGTGTTGGCAAAAGCTAGGCACTTCTGCTTCCAAATAATATTTACTTGTTTTGACAGAGAATTCCGCTCGTCAGGCGCTGAATCGCGCAAAGGGTTGGCAGGAGAAGGCAAGCTGCTTCGGTTCAGGGCTGGGGCAAGAAACCGCATTGAACCGGCACCGCACAACTTAAGAAGATGCAAGAAACAGCAATACATGATGCCACACGTTGAAAGTTTGTTTCCTGCTTGTATTCGTAGTGGTTGTATGAGAGATTCTTCTTCCTTGGGCTGCGCAGGTCAGGTTGCGTCCGAGCTCTCTCAGGGCATGCATGCAGCCATGAGACAAACTAATGTCCTTTACCTAACGTCAGCAGGTCTCTGTTTCTTGTGCATGGGAAGCCATCACCTCTGGCTGTATATCTGTTGTTCAACTATTAGATTCTGTGTGGTCTGGGTGGGGGCTCTCCTTTTTGCAAGCTCCATGCCTGGGACTGGTAACAAAATAAGCTCTTCTTTGAATTTGGTGACCACATGCCGGCTTACATCTGGCGACCCTGAAACCCCCCAAACCGTTACCTTCGTACCTTTCTTAAGCGTTTGCATGCATGGTCAGCGTCTTGCACCTGATATTTTGCACCAAGCTTAAAGGAGGGCACACGCATCTGTGCAGGGTGAAGGCTGACCTGAAGGCTTAAAGCTCTTTCTATCCAAGCAGGAGCTAAGTTATAAGCCTCACCAATGCCATGTTACTTTGGGGGGAGGCTCCTCTGCTTACGTTTTTAAACCGCTAGGTCGGAGATCAACTTGAACACCGCCAGGTTCGGGACTTCATCTCTGGCGTCGTCGCCAACATGTACCGGTCAATCCGGCCAGGGGCTGAAATCCACAATAGCCGGCGTCTTCATGTTTCTGTTTCCCCCACATCTCTTGTGCCTGTAGTCACAAGGATTGTATCGATGATCAATTCACATTAAGAACGTTTCCGTCGGAAAAAGCTCACTCTCATCTGCCTCTTCTTGCAAGTGATAGCGGAGGTGCACACTCAGACTGGCATCTGCTTCCGTGAGATAGCCTTCTCCTTAACTAAAGAGGCATGAGCACAGCCTTCCCCTGCCTATGCATGATTGCCGGCTAAGACCTCGAAGCATGCTTCTGCCCAGATAGGAAGTTTATCAAGCAGTTTGGATGCCTGAGAGCAGGAGCAAGGACTTGAGCAGAGGCAGAACACGCGATATACAGAGAGAAACAAGGAGACAGTGACGCAGGCAGGAGGAAGACGGACCTGTCCAGGGTTTTCGGGGAAGGAAGAAGACCTAGCAGATGGCACTTGGCTGCACCTGGCGGCGCGCGTCGTAAGCAACACAATGCGTTAGGTCGGAGCAGTTGTTGGAACTCCTCAACCTGCCTGGGAAGGCGGGAGCGGGGACGAAGATCTGAAAGCCCTAGGTTAGGGATCTTAGAGCTCAGTTCTTGGAGATTTGGAATTTGGGATTGTGGTGTTGGACTTCTTGGGCTTGAGGTTTCACCTTCGCTTCCAAGTACTGAGTTTATTGAGCCCGTTGCCGCAGATTTGGTCTACAAGACGTTCTGGCGCCTGCATGCGCGGCACAAATAAAGGTTGAGACTTGCATTAGGCTTCCGTTAGGGCAAGCTCCCCCTCATAGCGGACTTCCTTTCCAGCTTGAAGATCGGGATTGCTTGCTGCTACTTGAGGAAGGGGGAGCCTTTATGACTGCAGTGTTCACAAGCTTTTGGTGTCCATGCGTTCACAAGAGTATAAAGAAGTCTCGACCGTGGCGTGCGGAGATGGTTCCAGTTCAGCTGCAGGAAGGCCAACTTCTATACGACAAAGCTTCCAAATCTTAATGAATCATGATTACATTTCGTTGTGGAGGGTGCAGTTCACCTGGCTGTGGGACAGCGCACATGGAGTGCTATCTGCTTCCAGGTGAGCAGCCGAAATTGCTTACGTAAGAGTGTGGAAGGTAAGGGGCGTTGGTATTTTGCATGTGGGTTCAGCGTTCCTCTGGGAACTAGACAGCGGTCGTAGATTGCCACAGTTTCCTTCGCGATAAGAGTCCGGTTCACATTCCGACATGGCGAACAAGAGCAGGTGATTTTGTCAAGGTACAATACAGATAAACTATAAGGCGTACGAGATGTGGGTTAAAACTGCCGCATCAGGCCCAGGTAACAGTAAAAGCTAACGCTCAGGTGGAGAACTCTTCAGACATGTAAGTAGGACACATGTACACATGTAGCCTTTTCCAAGTACTTCAAGCATCAAGTACGTATGTCGTTATATGCATACACATAGATTTATAGATACTGCGAGGATGCAGGTGCAGAGTGTGGGATAGGTATGGATCTGCAGGTAGGCTGGAGGGCAATCAACAGTCTGCATGTTCTTATCTGCCTGATAGTACGTGCATGCTTGTGACACAGGGGTCAATTTGATTCAGGGCCGCCCCTTTGTTCGGAAGCTTTGAGTTCTGCAGACGCATGCAACAAAGATTGTTGAGAGCCGACTTGTGTCAAAATCTTCACAGAGAAGGGAATTGCATTTGCAGCTTCAAACTAACTCCTGAGGACCTAGACGCTCGCATCAAGAAGCAGGAATGGTCGAGATCAAAGGAGGCAAGCATTGGGCCGACACATCCGATCACGCACCCCAACCGTGGAAAGAAGTGACACTGCTTCAAAGCTGAAGGTGGCTACTAATCCATAACCGGTACTGACACCCAATTGTATTCTTCAGCGTAACGGGCCTGCTGATGTTCTGGGGTCTTTGGGCACTGAACTCGGAAGCTTTAGATCTTCAGCATTGTATTCATAGCCCTGCACACAATCCGCACGGAGGCAGATTGCCAAAAACAGTTCAGACGGTTTTTTGGCTGGACATCGGCTGCAGCTTCATGCTTTTGGCCAAATGAACATACGCAGTTTGCTAGGTCGTGTTTGTGCCACCTACATGCAATCCTTGTAGGACAGAGCACGGATACGAATGTTCATGGATTCAACATCGAGTCTTTCTTTCATGTTCATATCCGTACCTTGGCTAGGCGATCCTGTTCGTGCTCCAGCCAGCATGATGGGTCATGTCGGGCTGGCCAGAGGCTATGGAATTAAGTAGATTTTGGGTTCTTACCTCGAGCCGGATGCGTATCAGCCAGGACAAGAGCATCATCATCGTCAACACGGCCACCTTTGAAAGCGTGGGAAGCTCAGTGCCCAAGACTGTGCCGCTGCGACTGCCGCTGACGACACACTCATGCGGATCCTTTCATCAACTCTCTGGCCGGAGCTGTGTGCCAAAATCGGGAAACCCACAATCTCAGACAAGCCCTGGAATGAGGTCCATGGCAGTTACCTCACCGACTCAGAAACACGACCCCGCGGGCTTCAATCGTGGACCCTGTTTATAGCTTCTATAAGCCCCGGCAGCCACACCGCACTTGCCCTGGTTGAATCGTACTCGACTGCATGAGGCCAGGATAGAGCCAAAGGGGCCAAACCACATGACGCTGGTGTGGAACCCAGGGGTGGGGCTTACAAGATTGATTCAGAACTGCCAAACGCAGCCTGCAGGCTGACAATGAAGCAAACGTGTGCTCGTTCCCTTTTTTCAGGTTATTGTGCTTGCTAAAGTACTGTCTGGTGAGGGGCACCGGCTGGTATCCGGATTGTGGGGCAGAAGGCTTCAAGTCATCCGATTGATTGGATATCTGGCTTGCTTGCTTTAAGTTTCACTTGTCCTTCTTCAATCCCTAAGATTCAGCAAGTGTAAGCCTAATCTTTGCGTAAACCAAAGGTCCCGAACAAGACATCCTGAGAGGTGACAGTAGAACCTGCAACGGGGTTGCGAGCTTTGAAACTTCCGCCTGGAAATGAGCCTCAACCTCAAGCCTGCTCCGAAACCAGAGCCCTTGAATCCAATAGCCGTGTGGGGGATCAAGATGCAAACCGTAAACGCTAGCACGCGCAGCCAGTACTAAAACCTACACACCACCTTTGTGTCAGCAATCTGAGATCCCAAGCCAAAAACCTGCTGCTGACAATCAGCGGAGGCCCAAATCCTGTAGGTCTTAGACTTGCAACGGTCAGGACAAGTACAAAGATCTCTTCTTCGCAGCCTCCTCCGCAGCCTAGGGTCTCGACCTTTCACAGGCCAAAGCGTGCATGGTCCAGCTCCGGTATAGGTTTGAGAGTGACGGGTTGCTTGGTAGGGTACCGAGCGGTTGCAGTACTGGAGAATCCAGAAGATGGGTCCTTTTATACGAGACTTCAAGAACTGTGGGTGTGTCTGGCTCTCTGAGGGGTCAAGAGGTGGTGTCACGAGAGACAACTTCTTGAGCCTTGCGATTGAAGATCTGTCGGGTGGGACTATCTTGGGGACTAGCAAGTCTTGCCACAAAGCATTCATGCGTTCACTCCTGGATTTTACCGAGCACCTGAGTGTGTGGAGACACCCGAATCCCAAATTGTTGTACGCAGTTAGATGTGAGTGGGACAACAAGCATGAGAGACCTTCTGGAGGGCCTCAAGCATTGGCTTTCTCAAGGCCAAACATCCTACAGTAAGTGCAGCAAGGAATTTTCGAGAAAGGACGTGCCAGTCCGTTGGACTCCGTACGTTTGGTCGGTAAGGTTAAATTCACAAAGTTTGCGAACTTGAGGATGGTAGGACTGTGCACTCGGTCTGCAGTTGAACCAGAAAAAAAACGCGTAAGCCTCACCAGCAACGCTCCTGACTCTGAAGTCCCACGGGCCCAAAAAAATTGAGCCCACATGCCGCATGGTTGTCCCAACCCATACCCTTGCCTGTTCTGTGCCTAAACCCATTACACAGAAAATGTAAAGCTCATGGTTCATGACACAGTCTCTGAACCCTGCTCCATCATAGAAGAGCACAGACATTCCTGCATTTGCTGCACCAAACCCAAGGTTGCCGACTTTAATCCCTTCGTAGTACTGACCAGAAATCTCAAGCTTTAGACTCTACTTGCTTAGTTAACCCGATGTCTAAGAGCCTCTTTGGTGGAGGCGGGCCGCGGGCCGTAAGTCGACCTGTGCACTTGGCGAGCACGCGGCGTGAGAAAATCTGCTCAGTGCGCGGGCTGGGTTGCAGAGCTGGGCTTTTGGGAGAAAGTTGAGCTTGTTTCAAGAGACCAGCTGTGGGAATTTGTAGGATTGTAGGAGATTGGTGGTCTGGGGCAAGTTGCCTTTTGGTGCTTTAGAGTTTCACGTGCGGTGTGAGATGCTGAAAGAATGGGTTCAATCCAGCGGCTTGCAGCAAGTCTTTCCTTGAGACAGCAGGCAGCCCTACCCGAATCTGCAGAAGGGCTTAAAGTAAAAGAGTGTCGAAAGCAATTCAGGAATTGTTAGTCGTCAAGGCATCTCTTGCGTAATGGTAATTGATCTCAGTTCACTTCCCCAGGTTTCAAGCCCCAGATTTTCCCCCTTGTCCCGAGACACCAATGTATCGTGTGTTCGGGCTGCCCGGCCAAGGGTTCCAACAGGTTATGTGATTGACAAGAGGCTACATATTTGTTTGAGCAAAGGCGGGCAGGGTTACGTCGCAGCTCGTTTCAGACCTAGAAACACCAAATGACGAAGCTCTGCAGCTAAGTATCTTCAGTCTCACGTAGGAGTCTGAACCCAGAACCATCAACCTGCGTGTAACACTCGTTGGGTGCTGTCCCTGAACTCGAAACACTGAGGCATGCCTTCATTGGTCTGGGATTCGAGGACTCTCCGAGTTTTGGTGGCTCTGGGTTTTAGTACACTGGTGCTCGGAATTACTGGAGGAACTCTCGAAGGATGGTTATCCATGTAATTCACAAGACTCGGAGCACGCAGAGCACTCATCATAATTTTGCATATCAGCATCGTGCCAAGCAGTGCGTCATGCAGTTGACCAAATTTGGGTTTCATATTCAAATTTATGTGAGGCGAGCATCATAAGTGGCTTGAGGGGAAGGGCGAGAGCGTCCACGTTTGCAGTTTCAGTACGATGATGTATGACGACGTAAGTTGTGGATAGCACTGATTACAACACATGCGTGTCCTGACATGCGATCACATTTCTTGTTGACCTGAAAACTTGCAAAGCAGAGCTTTTTCTGTTCCATCTCATGCCAGCGCCAACGCAAAACATACATTTGACAAGGTCATGTTGGGTACAATTAGTTTTATCCGATCCTGCTGAAGTGCATGACCCTTGGAAAAGGCCGGAAAAGGCAAGTTAGCACATGCACATCTAACGGTATGTGACTGCAATCAGTGACCTGCAGCCTCATCTCTGGCATTGTCTAGCAGGACAGAAATGATGCCTTCGACTTTAACTGCACACTCTCGGACTTCAAGACGACTTGGGTGGACCGGGAGAAGGCTGGGCGTGAGCCTTTGGAGGTAAAGCGCTTTGTAGTTGGATGCTGTAACATGAGGAGGCAGAGCGGCCTGTGCAGCCTGCAGGACCTTCCAAGGAGACGGGCAGTCAGGGCTTGAGGTTGAGCAATGAACAGTTGCAATAGGCTGGGGACAGGAATGCTTGGCATCTGCGAGGGATTTCATGTTGTGCTCGGTTGGGGACTGGAGACTGGTGGCTGTCTTGAGCAAGGGCAGCAAGGGCTTATAGTGCTTGAGGTGCGTTAATAGTCAGGCGGTATGTCGCCAACGTTGCGGACAGTCAACGGTGGGGAATTGTGGGCATTGGTTTTGTGCAATGGCTTCAGTTGGGGATTAGGTGAAGAGGAATTTGGCAATATGTGTTGATCTTACAAATAAGTCCTCATGGGCTTCTTGCGCGAGCCATCCCATGCAAATCCCCAAGCTCAGCATTTTTTCCTAAACTGTGAATAGCAAGAGCATTTGCCTGCACCGAGATTGGAGGGGTGGGGAGAGTTGGCCATTATTCTATGTGCAGCTCTGATGTGTATCCAATATGAACTCGCCGGTGAGAAAGTTGTTCAGGATACCTTGACCCTTGAAGCTTGTTTCTGCGGACTCTGGGCTGTGATAAAAAGGAAAAGCTACTGCAGATAACATGTGTCAGATACCTGGAGTGATCTGGAGTGATAGAACACCAAACTCACTGATTACTCCTGTCATGTAGCCTTCGACTTCGTGAGCAGAACATTCCGCATGTTCGTACCACGCTGTGAGGGCTGAGAATCTTTACAGCCTTGACATGAGTGTTATATGAAACAGAGTGAATTCCAGAGTTAATCAAGATTAACTCTGTTATATACCTTGTGGTTGACGACACCACTGCTTGGCAGGACCTTTCCCTCAAAGAAGGCTGGACCCTAGCTTCAAATTTACGGTCGAGGGCGCAGGGTTTTTAAAGAGGGCTCTCATGAATGGTTCGGTTCTTTCATCAGATAAGTGTTGCGCAAATCACTTTGAATTGTCTTGTTCTGAAACCCTGTATGCTTTTTGATCCCTTTTCATCTCTGTTGCTGTGGTTGGGGAGTACAGGGGCTTTAGGCCTAGGATTCGCGGCAGACACGTTTCGCTGCTAGATCCCACTTTAAGCGGGAATGTGACAGCTAGACCTGAAAGCCGCAAACTGCGACATTCCTGGAAGCACTCAGCAGTCTTGGACAGCATAGAAATGCAGCTGCTATCAGGCTCAAATTAGACTGCCCATGTTCAGACCTAGTCACTTCTTGATGGTCTTTCACGCCTATACCTATGCTGCATTAATTGCAACGCACACTGAAGCTTTCAGCACAAGATCTATAGATAGAGAAAAAGTACAAGCATAGATAGATATATATTTATACACACACATGTTTGAGAGCGCAACCACTCACACTCTTAAGCAACGGAGGCAAGGCACGCAAGACAATGCCTTGCAGTCCAAGTCAGGCGGCTGAACATGTAATCACGAAGCGCAAGGCCTTGACAAATATGAAATCATCAACAACGCCTCATTGTGGCTCTACGCATCATTAGCATCCTCAAAGCACATTTCAAGGCATCTCATTCCCGCTTCCTTTTGGGCCTTGCATGCTGCAACCTTATAGAGCCCTGCATGGACGCTCTGCCGGAAGCGATTCTGGCTCGCTGCTGGGCCTAAGTTGTGTCAGATGCTGCGAGGCATTCTTGTCGGCATAGGCAGTTGTATGTTAAAAGCCTAAGTTGGCTAACAACTACCGGGGCCAAGAAATTATCAACAGGTCAGTAGCATGCTGGGCCCCTCAGCTCGCATGCTAGAAGTCCTGCCCAAATCGGAGCAAGTACTCCATTACGAACAGTAGTCACCGTAAAGAATGCTGTATGGAGTCATGAAAGTTTGTTTTCAATGACAAAGACAAGAAATGTCTCGGCTTGTAATTGCCGCCGTACCCCATGGAGCTGGCAGTATGAGACAGCACCCCGCATGCTCCCCAAAAACGGTATCCTGCCATGAGCTAGATAGTCACAGATTAAGTCTGAAGACATTTTTGGTTGGACGTGCATGCTGAATGTCGTATTCGTATAGTCTTTCAAGAGCACTCTTTCGAAGCTCAACATCACTACCTCAACACACAGCCACCCGCGTTACCCTGCAGCAGGACAGGATGCGCAACAAAACGTCGAACAAGACTGTGACAATTCAGAAGCAGAGCGCTCCTGGCGCCGAGGTATCTTCCTACATGCAGAGAGCTTCGGAGAGCTTTTGTCCTGCGCTCTTTGCAGTCCGGGCTGGCTGGAGACTGCCACTCACCAGCGCAAAAGCTATCAAAGCATCTTTCTACGATTGCCTTGGAGCAGAACTGTTTGATGTTGGGGTCAAGGCTTTGAGCTCATGAGTGCACCAGGACCAAACAAAGCGATATGTAGTCGCTTTTTCAGGATGCATCACATTTGGTCAGAGCACCATGGCGTCTTGGCATGTCTTTGCCTCCGCAAGCTGGGTGGTCAGTGCACTGAAGCTGTGGCCGCTGATGTCCTTCCGAGAAAACCGCACAAGCCAGACCAGACTCATGGAATTGTAGCGGTCTCTCCGCCATATACCAGAAACACCGCTGCTGTCCTAAAGTATGCCCGGAACTTTCCCCTAATCCTGAACACTTGCGATTGTCTCAAGTTTCGGGCTTTTGGGCCAGCGCAAAACTCAGGCATTCGGCTCAGAACTGCTCAGCATCCACCGCGAGGTGGGCCGACAAATTCAAAAGCATCTAGGCTTTGTACAAAGGTGTTTCGGCTGCAAGTTTTACCTCTGTACGGCGTCAGGGAGACATGCAAAAGGGCGGAAAGGCAACAGAAACAGACTTTCTTAAAACGGTTCCTTACTCATTTTGGGTGTGCAAGCGTATGTGGACCAGCTTCGAACTCAAGCCGTAGACTGCAAGCTCAAAATCCACTACGACCACTCCTGCTGCACTGCCATGGTTTCATGGACTCCTCGGCCAGGACTTGGCCAGCTCCTGCTGCATCCCAGATGTCTTCAGGCAGTAGCTTCGCTGAGATTAAACTCGAATTCACGATGAGAACTTTGCGTCCAGGGCAACCTGGGGTTCTCATTATAAAGGCTGCATTGCAGTGGGCTGTGTTGGAAGATGATCAAGCCTGTCGAGATTGTCTGAAGATGTGTGCAAGACCTCCGTAGTTCCAACGAGGTCGCGCAGCTCCATTCATGATTCAATGATCGTCTTGGCTCCATCTGTACCATGCAAGTCGAAGGCAGAACGTGGGAAAAGCGCCTCATTCATTCTTTCTTTTGTTTGTGTTCTCAGTGCAATGAGACCAGGTACTTCGGAAAGCTGGGGCGAGGGATGCAGAACTGTTGGCTGGAGTTCTGCGGGCGGCAACTGCGTCTTCAAAGGCCGCTTGGTGTGCCCCAGTCGTGGAAAAGCAGTGCAGCCATTTCCCTGCAAGGATTACACAGTTTGGGGATCAGGCATGAAAGTGTGGAAGCGACAAAGTCCAACTACCCCGAAATCAAGCACATGAGTCCTTCCTCCGTGAGAAAGCTCAAGGCTCTAGACATTGCCCGAAACCAGGCCGCAGCAGCGCTTGAAGCTTCGACACATGTCCAGCTGCAATTGCAAACAACGCTATTGTCGTAAGTGTAGCGTATTCACCCTGGGTCTACCCCTCCAGGTGCGCAACAAAAGCACGGCACACTGCCAGATAGCTGCTCGCTTTTCAGCTTTGACTCGTCCAAAGACATAATGTAAGCTTCTCGTCACAAAATGGGCTCTTCGTCGACCGCCTCCACATACTCCAAAATACCTGCAGCCGTGAGGTGGAAGTTGCTGTGGCTGATTGCAACCAAATCAAGAGGAGTGCGACAACAACAAAATGTGTCAAGTGGCCAGGATATATAGACTCTCGGTCTTTTCTCTGCAGGCGAAGCCCGATTTAGCTTTGCTAGACAGGGAGCCGAATCCTGTCCCGTTGCCACTTCTAGGCTCCTTGCCGGGAAGTACATGGGAGCCGCAACTTGGACAGAAAATGAGATTTGGCAATGGCCCTGTCTCAGCACCTGCTTTGGCATGTAGAAGTGTATTATTCAAAGGGGGGTGGGGGCGCTCGTAGCATTCTACTTCAAGATTACGTACACTTACGCCTTGATCACACCGGATCGCGGAACGCTTTGCTGTCCTGTGACGTCTCCATGAACTGAGGGGGCAAAAGAGAATGAGAGAGAGAGAGAGAAAGCCCGGGATGGCTTCCCAGCCATCCCATAGCCCGAAAGAAAGAGAGAGAGAGTTGGCTCAAGCCATTTTGGCTCAAGCCACTACCACATCAAGCCCCTTGAGTGCCCTTGCGCCCCCGCTTGTTAGTTTTCTCCCCTTCTCCAAGCACCGAGTGGGCTGTAGAGAGCAACCCGTCCTGCGCCACTGCTTCTCCGCCTGTAGGGAAGCGATAGTCCACAAGGGCAAGTCCGAACACTACACGTCTACTCCATTGACCTTCTGGACAACATTGCCTACCAATTTGGAGCACGACGTGATCAGATTCTGCACGACTGGCCTCTGACCCGGTTGCCAAATTCCCCTACAGCCACCTTCTGTACACCTTCCTCGCTGGGAGACCACAGGCGACCTGTACCAGATCGTGACTCTGGCAAGGACACCAACAAGGCAATCCTCGCACAATGGCGGCCAAGATAGCAGGGATCGAGGCACCCATCGAAGTCGACGACAACCCTGCAACAAAGCGACCATGCCCCAGTCCAAGCCACACAAATCAAGAGGGAACCCCACTCACCCTCGAAATGTTCCAAGCAGCGATGCAGCCCTTGGTAGCAAAAATCGGTGCAATGGAAGCCAGGATCGGCCAGGTCGAAACTGCTTTCACGGACCGCATGGCAGAACAGGTCAACCTCCTGACGGCCATCACCAATACTCAGACAAAGCATTCGTCCGACCTCGCCAACCTCCAAGACAAAGACAAAGATAATCAGCGCGCTTTCCAGGAAATCCAACAACGCTTACAAAAGCTGGAGGCAACACCACTGGGGCCACGCTCGACCTCCACAGCCACCACAGCTGACAGGCAACCCGCAATGATCATGGGGGGGTGGACAGACGACCAGGATGCGGAGATCACACTCAAATTAGCCAATGAGGCGTGCAAGTCCCTACAACTGGACTTGGATATGGACAGTGCTTTCGTACCTGGATTGCGGAGGGGGTATCTGGTGGTGCCCTACAAGCCAAGACAGCAAGAGTCAGAAAGGGCAATGTTCCAGAGGCTCACACAAGCCATCCAGCAGGTGAGGCAAGCACAACAAGCAACTGGCGCCGTGACACCAACAGGACAACCCAAATACTTGTGGCTCAGTTTCTCGCAGACTCCTGAACGTCGACGACGAGCCAGGTACGCAGGCAAAGTCAAAAGGTTGTTGTTGGAGCAGGGGGCAAGCAAGAACTACCTCCAGATCGAGTTTGCCACAGGGATAGCTTGGTATCAAGGAAGAAAGATATGCAAGCTCCACGGCACCACCCCCAGTTGGCGGCCAAGTCGAACGCAACCCCATAGGCTGGTTAGACACCGAAGCGGTGGGAGCACAGACAATGAAGTCGAAGGAGGCAATTTCGGCATCGTGGAACACCTTACTGCAGCCTTTGCTGCAGTGACGAAAGCCACGTCACAAGCCCCAGCCAACGTTTCACAAGCATGTGGCCACATGGAATTTGGGAGAAAGCGCCCTGGACACTCCAACTGCTACCCTGACAAGCCAACAGGGTGGCTGCTCCAGGAGAGGCAAGTCACCAAAACCAAAGAGGGACACAGGAGCTGAGTACCTCCCAGAGCGACATCGAGCATGCCGCCGACCGCAAGACCAACTGAGAGAGTTTCAAGGGCGAGAAGAGGGCAAGCCAATCCCACTCAAAAATAAACAATTCTAGTACTAGGTGAGCATTGTAGCCACATGACCCCCTTTCAAGGCAACCCTCATTCCGAGCACCGAGCGCTGAACCTCAACAAGCCACCGGGCAACAAAAATCCTCTTCGAAACAAGAAAAGGAAGAGTGCAGAGCTGACGGGGACAGCAGCCCAAACCATACTTAAGCTGTTTTCAACACAGTTACCCCAAGGCAGCGCGGTGGTGAAGTCTCACACAAATCCGGGGCAAACCTTACATTCAGAGTTTCCTTGTCTTCCATCAGCCTCTTTAGCCAACATCAACATGTCTAAGTGCTCATTTGTACTCCTTTGCTGTTTTCTGCCCCAATCTGGTGACACTGGCAGGGACGAGGGATGTTTGTATCTAGCAGGGAAACGTCCTGCAAGATAGTTTCAGAAACTGGGCAACCACCACCTACTGTGCACCTGACTCGGACTTAGGGCCCCCAACTAAACATTGTGGTACAACTCCCAGACCTTCTGAAACCTTGAGGGGTGCACCAACCGGTCTGCCCAACACGGGCTGGGCAGTGACGCCCGGAGGGGGGACTTTGTCCCACCTCCATAGCCTGAACGAAAGAAAGAAAGAAAGAGAGAGAGATAGAGACCCTAGCAAAGCCACATGATAAGTAGCTTCTCCGCTTTGCAAGGATGATTGAGCGCAATGAAGCAAGTGTTCGTCAGCACGGCAGCACAAGACCCTGTACGGTAGGAACTGAGCAGAGACCCTGCTGCAACGGACTTGTCAGTGCCAACGGTGGCTAGTAATCGGTAGCATCCCAGGGAGATGCTCAAGTTTGGATTTGCCAGCTTGTCACTTTTGAGTCGTGCGCCAGCCCTGGCATCTTTGCATGATGCTGGTAGCAATGCTTGTCGTACATAGCGCGCCGAGAACACAGAAAGAACATGACATCATCCTGGCTTCTGCGCCCCCCTTTCACGCAAGCATCGGCCTTCCAGCCCAAATCCCAAGTCCTGAATTCCTTGGCGAAACTGACGCCTTGACATGATGGTCCTCGACATGATGGTGCTTCTCAGCTCGATGCGTATGGTTGGCCGGGCAGCAACTGTACATATCCGCCCTGCTTGCATGTAGACAGTTTTCAGGTTGTTCGAACGCTGAAGACTCTCTCAGGTGACGCCGGATAATTTGCCGGAGACTGCGCAGGTCGAGATTGATTGGGAAGCCTCTGTGGATGACGCTTAGCCTTGACATTGGACATGCATGAAGTCGGAGAAAGGACCTCGATGAATGTTGCGAGAAAACATAGTTGGGTCTCCTGTGCAAGTACTTCAGGAACTTCAGGAGCCACAGTCAGAGACCCCCACCCCAACACTTAACCGCTATTATTCAGTGTCCCCTTCCAAGTTTGCAAAACGGGCGCGGTGTGCAGGTGTGCAAAAGCTTGCACGTATTCGCTTGGATCTTGTGCAACCATAAAGAGCCACGCGTTTTTCGCAGCAAGCTGCTCGTGGCATGGGAGGTACATGAATGTGTCTTAGGTTTTAGCTCATTTAGGAGGCCCAGGCAATTAAACGCTTTAGGCCCTGCACCGAAATGCTCGGTCTTACAGTCTTAGTATTTGTTAGTTTTATGACTATTCGTATTACAGTGAGCCTCCGAGTGTTGAAGCTTTGGCGCCGACGGAATGTCAAGGCACCCATGCAACAGCGGGTCCGACATTAGCCTGCAAGATCCTGCAAGCATGTCGCAGGTCCAAATGCAAACACAGCTCCTAAACCCATGAAGCTTGTCTCAAACCAAATGCATAGTGATGCAAACCTTTTCACCTCAGGCTTGCGCAGAGCTTCAGCCTACCGGTCTCCAAAGCAAAGGCTTGTCGGCTTCGGGGCAGTGTCAGGAAAGGAAGCTTGGCGGGTCACAAGTCCCCGAATCGAAGCAGGGTTTCTGGATTTGTGATGGAGACCAGGTTGAAAGAAGGATGGTTCTCTGGCTCTTGCTCGGACTTCTACACATCTGGATCTTACATCCCCACTATCCTAAGTTGGCAGAAACATGTGAGTACTGTGGAGACTGAAGTTTTCCCATGTCTCAAGGGCCAACAGCCGCTTGAGCCGCGCGAAGCAGGTTTGGCCCGCATTCGCTACGTGGGGCCCGGTTTGGAGGCGACAGAGACTCGGAGTTTGGGGCGATGCAAACTGGGATTATATTCTACAGTAGATTATAGTGGTTTGTAATATTTGGGTTTTGGGTTTAATGTTTGGGGCTTCTCGTGGGAGTGGTGAGTGGTGCGCTGCAGGATGCTGGGGTCCTGTAGAGCTGGCTTCTATTATTGCTGTCGCGTTTTATACTGGGGTGCAGCAGATTGGATTTAGGTTTGGCAGGGCTGCACTGTTCGGGCTAGTTCGGGCGTTGTGTCTTGATCATGCCTGGGCGGTCTCCAGAATCAGGCATGAAGGCGACTGTTGATAGGTTATGCAGGTGCCCGCAGAAAAGCCTTGATCACGTTGTCGTAGAACCTCTTCCGTAGTCGAACCTAATTAGTTGTTTTGTTGTTGTCTCAAGTCTAAAGCCGTTAGGAACATCTCAACAGGAGCTCTGGCAGCTGAGTCGCGAGTGGCTGGTGTTAGACCGCCGGTTGGGCCTGGATCGGCAGCTTTGGGAAGCTCTGTCATGCAAGTTGCTGTGTTGATTTTCAATTCAACTCCTTTATATCCTTGCAGTGGATAATTGATATCTCCTGGACCCCAAATTGGCATCCAGATTCCGGAGTCTGTCTCTGAGGGCCCACAACTTCAGCCCACTTGCTCGAAAGTAGAAGTGCCTCAGCCTCAATCAATCTCTATTTAGTTTTGAAGGATCCCGATTTTGATGACAGAACGGTCGGTTTTCATGAACTGGCCGCAGATGATTTTTGAAGTGCTTAGGGCTATGACAGTGGTTTCTTTCCTCCATTCTGCACTGGATTCCATGCTATTACAGGAAGCATGGGACCATTGAAGATGAGCTTAGCAATCCAACCCCGAACAGCACCACCCAATGGCTGGTCAGCCGAGGAGTTGCTGAAATCGCACGCCTCCGTTGAAGCACCTGTTGCACGCTGGGAGGAGGGCTACATGACCCTCAGAAAGAGAATGGGAAAACTAAAGACAAGCAGCTCCAGCTAGACCTTGTGCGCTTCCGGCTTCAGTGAATGGGGTCTCACTTCTGCACTTGTGATCAACCCGTAGTTATGCCAGCAAAAATTCTCCGTCCTTCCCCGGAATCATTGATGTCCAAGTTCAAGAAATCACTAGTGATGCATGGGAGTACGTGAGAGATACATGTAAAGCAAGGCTCAGGATTCACCTCATTGTAGCATGATATCTGGGTACCAAGGGGGTAGCATTGAGGAAGTCGTAGCTGGGCACTTTGGACATGCTTCTGCAGGATGGCGACTTGCATTGTGGCGTCCGGGGTGCCCTGTCCGCATAGTCGTCTGCAAAGCAGTTCCTTCAATTTTGCAGCTCATGGTCTCTTATAGTTGCCTGCGGAATGCATTGAAGCTTTGTAGCTTATGGGCCACATGTGTCGCGACTTTGCACCTGCATCAACAACTACATATATCCGAAGCAACCCACGCGCAGACCCTTCAACTCAAATTGTAGACTGTAGGTGTGGCAGATTTCCGGCCAGCCGTAGATCCAAGCTTCTTAGACCTTCAGGCACCTCGTCTGATGAATTTGTCCCTTGTGCATGCTTTTGAATCTGCGGTTCAGATCTTGTGTGTGGGATGTTGTTTCATCTCGTTATATAGGACTCACCTGGTAAGGTAGGATTCCAGATTTGGCCGCCTTGCTCCTATAGATATTGTGGGATCAGGATCCGCTTTTGCTAAATGATTCCGGTCCAAGCTCTTGCAAGAAAAATGCATATGAAAACCGAGTGCAAAGGTGGCTGAGTTTAGCTGTAGCATCACGGGCGTTGCCACTCATGTTGAGATCTGTGTCAGGTCTGACCGTACTAAACATGGTCACAAGAGGGCATGGAGGGCAGGGTGTGACCGTAGACTGCAAGCAGGACCTCGTGGTGGTCTTGTGTCCTGGAGAGAGAAGCTCAGCGCCGGCGCACCCGAGGCAGATACTGTGACAGCAGTGTAGTTCCCAGACCATTTTTGATCTTCTGCAGACAGATTGGGGATCAAGCAAACATGGTTGCGAGGCGGTTTTCCACTTCAGGTGGTAGTGCTGTAGCTGTTTGCCGATTAAATGCAGATTGGCTGGTTGACGTGTTCAGATTCTTGGCCTAGAGGCGCATGTTGCCCAATGCATAGGGCTAACAGTATTCTGAGATGGTAGCTACAGAAGTTTCGAGGATTTTCAAGATGAGTCGAGCGGAGTGCCAAAGGTTTCAGATTTTTTCTTGGTTAGTCCTTGGAGGCTACTTGCTGTGCGAGTCGCATGTCATCTGAACGCTTGTTCGCTTGATGATGCACTGATGGCCACATGCTTCACGGGCTCCTTGCAAACCAATCAATTCTGTCCTGAGCAGATCCCCAAGTGCCAACCTTGAAAGAACATAGAGCCTTTCATGAAACCTTTTTGGCTGAGAATTTGATAATCGAGCCTCGAACGGAATCCATCCATTCAGTGGTTCAGCAGCTATTGCAAGGCCTGTGTCTCAGGCCAATATGGTCTTCAGGTCAAGGAAGATTGCACAAGGCAAGTGCGTGTGATTCAACTTGAACCACAACATTTGCAATCAATCAGGATCAATAAGCAGTCACAGTCACGGGCCTTGCCTGTAGCAGCGAGCACTGCAATGTTACCACTTAGAACCTGAAAGCCTCAACTTTGACATGCACGCGTCAGCTGCTTGACAGCTGAAATCTTCCAACCCTTGCAACCGGAACGTTTTTCGTCTGATGTTCACTGCAACAGCTGCTGCGCAGTCACACTGGAGGCTCATCTGCTGGGCAGTGAATCTGTTCGCGCCGTGCGCATGGATGCTTTCCAAAGGCCTAGTCGGTTAATTCCTATCACAACTTGTCCTGCTGCATGGTCAATTAGCCACCACAAGCCTCAAGCATATGGTCCATTGAGGAAGCGGGCATGGTTGGCAAAAATCGGAATGCTAAAAGTAAAGAAAATAATGGCAGATGCGCACAGGATCAAGCTGGCTGGAGCAACTGGATCACCAGGCAAGATTCTTCGATGTCGATGGTTTGTATGGAGATTGCTTTCCATTTGGGTGCGTTTGATGAGGTTCCCGGCTCTTGGCGCAGGTTCTCGGTTCGGGGCCGGGGGCTTGCTGACCCAGCACTCAACTTTCATTTTGTAGTATGGCTTTGTACAGGCATCCTTTGTCTAGAGCTGCGGTGACAGCCCGTCATGGCTTGGGTGGATCGCTGAGATTCTGATTCCGTTTGAGGCGTCCTGCAGGCCATGGGAACAGATACAGGAAACTTATGCAGAACCGAGCCAAAACAACGGATATTGTAGAAGAGGTCACTACCTGAGATAGAGAGTAGAGTTCAGATTCCAATCCTTGAGTCTCCACCAAGACAAGGCCTACATGGCGTAAGAAAGAGTGTGTAATAAGATGGGTGTGAGCCTTCTTGTTGTTCAACTTCCAGAGGCCCGATGCCTAAGGCCTAAGGCCTGGTCACACTCAGACGGTGAGAACGTGCTAAGCATTGTT
Source organism: Symbiodinium pilosum (assembly GCA_905231905.1). Taxonomy (NCBI): domain Eukaryota; class Dinophyceae; order Suessiales; family Symbiodiniaceae; genus Symbiodinium; species Symbiodinium pilosum. The sequence goes on along the minus strand of CAJNIZ010046304.1, from coordinate 180,798 downwards.
GATTTTTTTGGTTCGTCATGAACCTTTCCTGCAGAAACCTTAGAAGTTTTCTCATCCCTGGGTCGAGAGGCTGCGTTTCGCCACGAGGGATCGGCGGCTGCCTTGGCATCTCGGGTAGCACAATCGTGGTGTTGGTACATCTTCTAGGTCGGGAGAGGGTAGGTACCAGAAGCGCCCTCTAAGCTTCTTCAATACATGTATGGGTGCAAACCTCAAATCTCCATACTTGACTTTACTCCATGACTGACTCAGGCCTGCATTTCGGCTTGCTTTGTTTCGGATTTGCCCTGCGGCGTTAATGAATGGAACATGTTCGCGAACAAGAAGCTGAGATGGATAGTCTGGGGTGAATTGGAAATCTAGCGTTTCAGGTTGAACAGGTTTTCATGAGTCCTACAGACACCCTGGTCAAGCTAGACAGTATGGATTGTTGTACTTGATTTAAGACACAGGGATTTGCGGTCTCGCTAGTCACTCCACAGCGGCTCAATGATCTTGTTTCCAATGACTCGAAGATACCGCTCAAGCCTTATAGCTCGAAACCCCAGCAGTCCTTAGAATCAGGGGCTAAGCAGCCTCTAGCAAAAGTCACGTATTGCACTCTGACGTTCAATGTCGATATGTGGCGGGAACATTCAGCAGACGTCCACAGGTTCCAAACAGAACATATCATGCACACGTTTTGAAATCCATTCGGTGGCTGTGTTGTTTTAAGATGTAGCTCAAAGGGTCCCCGTTAGACTGTTTCATACAGGGGCTTACCCGAGATCATAACCAGAAGCATTGCCGCCAACCACAAGTAAACATCAGAATTTGAAAAGAGACATAAGGGCAAGTGAAAAGTGGCTGGGCGGGGTCACGGTCACAGTGATGCCCCTTATTCAAGCAGGACTGAACCTTCGAAACAAGCCAGATGGGCCCTCAAAGTGTTGCGGATCTAGGGCTTGGGCCGGCTTGGCAACTGCAGGTTGAATCAATGCTTTTCAGCGTTGCTGCATAACGGAGTTGGGCTTGACGAGCTGCAAGCGCAAAAGACCAGAGACCGTACACTAGCAAGCTTCGTGTTAAATTCCGAAGTCCGCACTCCCGCAGCTTGCACAACCCTACCCGAGTCCGAGAAGATACGGAATTAGACGGAATTAGTTTATCCCTTTGATCCATATACATTACATCGCTTGCATGAGAGAAGGTCCTGGGCCGGCAGCTCGAAAGAGCTGTGAACTTTGCATCCCTGGATCAGTTGGTCCGAGTTCCTCGGGCTTCTTTACGGCTTCCACCCGATAGAAGGCAGGAAACCGTTTGCCCATTCATGATTCAGGTCAAGCTCGCAGGAGCTCAGGAGCAGTAAGCTAAACGGCTGCCTAGCTCTGCTCCTGTGCACTTTCGGCGAAGCACCAGGAATCTGTGAGTATCTGTATAGTATCAGAGCTGGTCCAAAACAGATCTGGAATGCCAGTGAGGTGACCAAAGCGGCTCAACAGATGTCTTCTGCCAAAACAGCAGCTGGAAGCCGCCGTCGAAAAGGCAGATCTCCTATCCTGTTCTCAATTATTGAGGCCAGCGGGGGCTAGAGGTCCCTTGGTTCAATGTTTCAAGATCAACGGCATTGGGCGGAATGTCTCACATTCAACCTCGAAGATTGTTGCTTGCTGAGGCTTAATTAGTTTGGGTGCCTGTAGAATAGAGTGCTGTGCATAGTATGTGGGCAACATACTAAGATGGAAGCGAGCTTTGTGTAGGCGTAGATCACAATGCTGACCATGTGGAAGTTTCGTGGTTCAATGTTTCATCCTGAAACGAGTTGGGATTTATTATGAGGCTCAGGGCTTCCTCTGTCCAAGAGGCAGACTCGAGACTTTGATTTAGGCATTCAGGTTGAAACTGCCACAGGCCTTTCCTACGAATGAATTCAACTCCCAGCGCCGGAGGACTCTTGTCTCCAAAATATGGTTGACCCCAAATCCCACACGCTGGTACGAATCTTTCTTCAGCCCATACCTCTTGCTGAAGGCGCAGCTAAAGCTAAGAAGTGGGCTGAGCCGCGTGATCCCTGGCTGAAACTCTTGTAACGTGCGTGCGCCGTTTGGGCTTTGGGCTCTGGGTTCAGCTAGTGATCCAGGATGCTCTGGAGCAATGCAATCATTTCTGGATTCAAAATTCTCTCGGGCATGGAATAGGCCATCAGGAGTTTGCATAATGTCAAGACAAGACCCACTCGTTCCAGTGAAAAAGAACGCTACACACATGTACATGTCCGCTGACTATTACTGCGGACACTGATAGACAAAGGTCCCAACAGGTCAGGAGAATGCGCGCGCAGGCGGGCGGGCACGCCACAAGAGTACTTTTCACGAGTTTGGGAAGATCCTAGAGCCGATGCCCCAAGTCATCAATTCTTAGCACAGTCGGCTGGAATCATAACATCGTTGCTGAGAACCTGAGGACCACCGCAGTGGCCGAAACCCGAACGGCCTGAATCTTTACATTCCACGGCGGCGGCCAGGTTTCATTGAGATATCTGAAGCCGAGGAAGCAGCAGCACAGGATGGGGGTAAAGCATGTCAGAGCTAGGCGTCACATGGAACTCCAGCTTATTGGTACTGTTGCCTACTATTTCGGTATTTTTGGAGGTCGTGTGAGAAGTGCCTGCTGATGCCTTCATATTCGGATCCTGGGATCCTGTCCGTATAGGACCGCCTTGAAGATCTTGAAGGCAGTTGTTTTTATAGCCACGGCCTTCTGCTGAGGGACACCTGATTGCATGAGGACCTGCAGGGGTGTTTTCTACAGCACACAAGTCTGAAACCCTGCCGGTCAAGACCAACAACTGTTTGACATGCTGCAGCATATATGTTAAACCTGTAGAAATTCGAACGGCTTAGCGTGGAACTTCGGGCATCTTGAATGAAGTGTTGATAAACTATCTCAATCAGGCAACTGCTGCTCTCAATGTGACACTGCTGTCGCTTGCTTTGAACAAACCTTGCTGCTGAGTCAAAGCCTACAGTACAGTAAGCTGTACATCTTTGTCATTTTCAGCAAGATATTCTTCACCGGCTGCTGTGCCGTAGCGTACTCTTTCAAGCTGCGGCTTCAAGGAAACTCTCTGACACGGACAGAAGCACAGTGATCGGTGCGGCCAAAGCAGCCGTGAAGCCCAAAACTGCCTTCCTGGGCAGCTTGGCCTCCAAAGTTTACCTATCGATCGCGCTTAGACAAGCAGCTCCACACCGGCTCGTGACTAAGTAACCAGACTCTTACAACGCCGGTAGATGTCGGGAAGTAATTCGCAGCCACGGCCAATTCATAAAAAGGTTCGGCTTGAATTCCTGATCAGCATACTTTGGGACGAAGAGTCAGAATTTCAAGTACGCATCTAGCATGCGGGCATTGCATGATCCACACTGCGCCCGCAGCCCTTAACGCATTTTCAGAATACTCAGTCTACAGCACTTTGTCTCTTGTCACGTGAGGTTGACGGTCTCCAGTGGTTTGTAGGTCAGAAAAAGGTTCAAAAAAAGGGGAAGGTTCAAGCAAGCCCTTACCAACAGACCATCCATGAGGTAGCTGAGGGAGCTTAACAGCGTAACCTTCTTATCATACCTTGACAGGTTGATGGTATCCAGTCAGGAATGGTGCTAGGATCTCAGGGTCAGCTGGAAGCTACAGCTCTTTGTCTTGCCAGCTTCGATGCGGGGTCTTTTCATGAAGCCGCTCAATCAGAGTTTGTGACTAGTATGGAGCCAACCTGTGCTTCGATTCTGTCTTGAACGTGGAGTATGGGATGAGGGAAGCTTATCTACCCGCACAGGAGCTGTAGTTGTTTTGCGTTTGGGGACAGGAACCACTGTTCTCTGATCGGATGTTCATGTGCTCTCGTATTTTTGCAGCTGCTTCAAAGCTCCACGTAGCTTCTGATACCAAGAAGGCAATTTTCCCCGGATTGTGCTTAACAGTCCTTGTTGGGCAGCTTCCAGACGTTTGGAGAAGCTCAGGTTGCAACATCAAGGTGGGCCAGGATCTTCGAGCTTTGGCTGCATCGTGTTGCCAGATTAGGGTTGGCACCTGCTCGCATTTCAGGATGACGTCCTGACAATATGAGCTAGCGTCAATAATTGGCTTGCTAAAGGGCCATTAATGTTGGACACGTTTTTGGGGAGTAGTAAATCAATATATAGTCCAAAATTCATGATTACGTTGCCAAATACGGGCCTAGGGCCTAGTTTTTCCAAAGCACGTCTTCAAGGACACCGCGACCTGCTGTAGGAACCTGAACATCGATTGTTGGTGCAGTTGCTCGTGCTTAATGTGACAGATGCCGTTTAAATCTAGCCTCTGCGAGTCTCCCCCTCAGAACACGCGGGGGCTTACCAGTCCTTAAAATGAGGAGTGCTCCCGAACCCGAAGGTCTCTTCTTGCAGAAGCACCGCCCTTCCGCGCGCGAAGCTGAACAACTTTGCGTGCGCAGGGAGGTCGGGGATTCCAGTGATCTGGTTGCTTGGAAAAAGGGATTCTGCACGGAGGCAACCAACTTTCACTCCAACATGTCTCTAGGCTAGTTTGACCTTGCATGGCAGGAGCTTCCTTGTACAGGTGATGTGGAAGGACTGATCGAAGATGCATGCACCGTGGCAGCCTTGTCAACTTTCCAAATTTCAAATCATCACTTGCGGTTAGGTGGAGTAGACCAGTTTCGCAGCAACACCTGGGACCCAATAGTATTTACCTCGGGCCCAGGTAGAGGTTAGTTCGCGCTAGCCTTTGAGAGTGGCTTAATTTGGGTGATATGTGGGCCACGGGGCTGTCATAGGCTGACTCGTGTTATCTCGTGTCCAACTCCAGATGAAGCTATGGATGGCCAAGGCTTTGTCCCAAACCCTTGAGAAGAGGCCCAAGTCCCTAACGGTTTCAGTAAATGGAATCGAGAGCTGGCAGCATATTAGGAGCTAAATACAGACCTGTGCAGCGCTCAGACCCGATGTCGTCCTCAGCCCAGGCAGATTAGAGCTGGGCGGCTTGCTGTCACAGGCTTCGATTGTGCAGCTTGCGAAGAAGTGGCAGGCAGGATGTGCTCGGACTACTTTTGTGATGCAAATCTCGCCTAATACCCGATCCTGGGTGTGCTGCAGAACTGCAAAACGGTGTGCGAGCGTATGGTGCGTTACAGTAATAAGATTCGCATCCTTGCTCCGCGTTTGATCTGGAAGCATTGGGCCACGCTGCCCCAACAACGACGCAAAGGTACTGTGCGATGAGCCAGTCAAAGAGAGAATAACCATCGGGGAGACTGAAAGATGCTGAGGGCAAGAGGTGCGCAGTCAAACTTAAGGTGTGACCTCTTGAGGACATGCCAAAGTCTTAGCAGGATAGATTCCTCTCCGGCATCCCCAGGCCTCAACCTGAAACGTGTTCTACATGTGAAACTTTTCACCTTGCCAGCGGATTGCGGTTTTAATTGTACCGCGCTCTGAGGCAAACTGATGTGCGTGTGCTGGGCAGGGTTTGGAGTTGAGTGGAAGTAGAAGCTTTTTCAGGAGCCCCATTCTTGAGCCTGCCACGCAGGTGCTAACTGGAAAGTGGCTGCTCTTTGTTCCGGAGTGGCGTGTTGATGAATTGTTTCTCGGCTGCTTATGTCAAAGAGAAATTTGAATGCGTTGTTTGCTCCAGCAAGTATTTTCAATATGGTGACATTGGCTTGGCACGCCCACTCGCAAATTACAGGGTTTGCATCACGTTCCTTGAATTCGACCAGAAGCAAGAAGGCCTCGCCTTGAGATGCACAGGGCAGACTCTGGAGGCCCGAACGTAACCTTCCCGCGAAAAGACCCATTGAGTGCGTCTACGCACGCCTTACACGGAATGTTCATGAACAGCCGGCACTCGCAAAGCAACAACTATGTGTCGGGACAACATTAAGATCAAGCTCGGGATGCACAATGCAAACACGACTCACCACAGAATACCTCTCAGATTTTGTTCGTGATTCTCGATGAAGAAGAACGAAGTGCCCACGTCAGTTGACCTGAAGTTCTTCTACTTGTCATGAAAACCACCAGTAGCAGCTTGAAGCCGCAAATACTCTAACATGCGATTCCTTGAGGTTTGAGCTGGCAGCCAATCGTCTCCATGAAGGAGACATGCCAAGCTGTTCGCACATTGTGGTGTCTCCACCGGGAACGCTTCTCAATCAAATTTGCCCGCGCTTTTACACATTTTGAACACCTCAAGATCTCAGGGTACAGTGTACACCGGCAGAACAGCTAAGTACTGCTTTGTCGATGGCCGTGATTGCCCAACATTAACCTACACACCTCTACTGGCACAACCCCATCCTCGGAAGTGAGACAGGTGTGTAAGTTTCATCGGGTGGCAGTAATCCTCAAAAACCTCCTGCAAGTCCAGCATGCGTCCTTCAAATCAAAGCATGATTTGTCCAGCCACAAAGACTCTGGAAGAACATCGCTGTCAGAAATTGTTCGCGGAAATGACAAATTGCCTTCAGCTGGGAAGCCTGTATGTCCGAACCACCAGTATTGAGGTATGGTACAGATCCTGCGAAGTATATGTTGAGCGCGCACACCCCGGACTTCACCGACCAGCAATCTGTGATGCAGCTTGGCACGGGTTGTCTGATCTTTGACCTACCGTTTAACAAGTCCTTGTAAAACTTGCATCCACAGGTCGCTGGGGAAGAGCCTCCGTGCCGCCGCACGGAATGGCCTTCGCTGCGTTGCTGGGGACCACGGGTGTTGGCAGGTTATTGAGGGCCTCTAAAAGACATCGTCGAGGAGGTCAAAGTCTGATGTCGTGATGTTGCACAAGTTCATTCATTCGACACGGGGCCCTGACTTCACACTTCTAGTGTGTCTCAATTGCAAGACCATTCTGACATGGATTACGTAGCCCATTGTTGCGAAGGATTGTTATCCTGCGGAAAATTGCAGCGGCGCAGGTTGTACAGAGATTTTTCTCGTATGGCTAGAGGGATGGCTGACAGATGGCAGGAAGGAAGAAAGTATGAAGCTAGAACGTGACACGTCCTAGCGCCTACGTCCTGTGCCTACACTGCAGGATTGGGGGGAGCTTCGGGATGATCCTTTTGCCGCCCCTGGGAAGAAGGCAGGACAGCCGATACCTGAGGAAGGGCATCAGTTTACAAAGGAGTTGGGCTTTGATTGATGAGGATTCTGGGGGATTTGAGATTCAGATCTTTCATTTTCTCGATCTTTGTTCTCAGGAGCGAGTGCGGGGCTGAACTATCGATGAGGTGTTGAACGAGTATTGCATGACGATATGTGTGGATTAGCTGGATTATCTGTGGACACTGCCATTTGCACATGTCCAGTTTCCTGCCTTCGCAGGTTTCCCTGGTTTTCAAGCCGGACGTGTTCACGCGTTTGAACATGCACAAGATGCTGGGCTGCTGAACCTAGATAGCTCTTACTGTAAACTGTGCTGACCAGGTTGCTCTCACTCGAGCGCCCAAGTGCTGAATTTCAAAGCCTCGTGCATTCACTCAACTGTCTCGGGGAGAAGATTGTGGTAATGGGCTGCCATCAAATGCTTTCGATTTGAGTCTCAGTATAATTATGAATATCAGATGTAAAAGCTTGCCACCAACCCCTATGCTGAAGCACATCTCGGTGCAGAATCCTTGCCATGTGTAACAGGGTTGCTCTCAGTGCAGATGAGGAAGAACGCGTACGGCATCAAGACGACACTCCATGTTCTGGACTTGTGACAGCAGGAAAAGGGTGCGTCTATTGCTGGTGATGTGGCTGGTGTTGCCGCCGGGGATTCAGGCTGAAAGGCAGCAAACCGTTTTACGTCTCTCCAAGATGCTTACAATTTGGAAGGCACAGATAGATGGCAGACACGGGATGCATCTAACGTGAGGTTCTCGCTCAGAGGGTGATCCGAAACCAATTATCCTGAATTGCAGCTTCTCAACCTGAATGTTGCCTTGCACGACTATAGCATTGGGTAAGATCTAGATGGTGCCTCATGCAGCGCAAGGCATGTCCTTGCGATGTGTTGCAGAGGCTATACCAACGTCTGCAGGTTAACTAGTCGCATTGGCAAAGATGATGCCTGTAGAAAGTCTGGCTGGGGTATTCCATTTTACGTAGGCAGGGACTTGCGTGCAACCTAGCTAGAGGAGCTTGACATGCGATCCTGTTGAGAGGCACATAGCCCTGCACCTTCATCCTTCATCTCCCAGATGTCCCCATTATCTACAGTTTTCCACTCTGTGCAGCCAGAAGGCCAGACAATCAAGATCAACCTCCCCGGTAAAAGCCGGCGTCGAGAAGAAAAAGCGGAGGCTCTGCGGACTGATTGAGGGCCCAGGAGAGGCCACTTGAATTTCAGGTTTGCTCGCCTGATGGTCACGTGTTTGTACTGTACCGTTGACGCCTGGAGGTGCAATGCCTAAAGTATGATCCTTGCTGTTGGGGGAGCCCCCGCCCTCCCCACCCCCATGAATAATGATCCGAGATCCGAAAAGGAAAAGTAGATCATACTAAGTGCAGGTAGTACAGCAAAGTAGCGGTAGTAAGAGCTAGGGTAAGAATGAGAGGTTAGAGCAAGAGCTTGCGTGAGAGGATGAGGAATTAGAATACAGTTGATTTTAGTTAGAACCTGTCTGTTTTTCACTAGGTTATAACTCATTTGAATAATCTGATATTTAAACCTGATGCTAACAAATGTTTAGTAGATTTCAGTTGTTGTAAGTATACAGAGGTTGGGAAACTAATGACACTGAAAAGACGTTGCTATTGTTCTATAGGGGGTTTCCATAAATCCATGAATATGAGTAAAGATCCTCATACGCAAGGTGCGTAAGGCTTAGCCTCGGAAGCAATGTGGAGCCTTGAATTCTTAGCGAAGTTCACTATAGCAAATAAGGTCTCAGAATCAGCTCTATTTTCCATCTTAAGAACAGCCTAAGCTAATCAGGCTTCTGAATCAGATCTCGCTTTTCTGGTTTCAGAGCAGCCTAGTAGTGTGACTGAGTCTGTATGAAAAGGTTTCTGAAACTAATGACCCTGAGAAAAAAGTTGCTATCATTCGGGGGTTTCAATAATTTCAAAGAAAGATATTCTCATGCAAGTTCCGAAGGGGTAGCTCAGGAAGCCATGTTTGAGCCTTTGATTCCTAAGGTTTTTTCATGAGCAAATCAGGTCTTAGACTCAGCTCTCTTTTTAAGATCAGCAAAGCGATTGAGCAAAACCTTCCTTGGATTTAAGCTTTAGCTCGTAGCGTCTCAGGATTTCAAACTAAACTTCAGGCCTTTTAAATTGATCTCCTGATTAGGATAAGCCTTCCTTGTTTCCTAGGGTCTGGAAGTGGTTTTCTTTTAGTCTAGGGGTGTTTGGGGCCCAAAACGGCCGATGACGTGCTCTTGGACGCCTAACTTGGCCCATAAGCATGTCGTCCCTAACATCTAGGGTCTTTTATTAATGAAGACCATGGATTATTTCCTTGGGAAGCAAGTTGTCTTGTGTGCCTGTGCGTAAGTTTTCTTATTGCAGCCACAGTGAACGATATATAGACTGGCCAGGGTACTTGCCACCCGTCAAGGGACCGTGTGTTTGACCCACAGATTCCAATGTTCTAGTCTCAAGGATGCCAACTGCTGACAAACCAGTGCAAGGCTGCGGCCGGATCTTTCAACCTATCTCGCGTAAAGCAGTACTCAGATGTGGGATGAACTTAACGTTAAGACAGGCCTGCACGTGAGCATGGTTCAGCTGCCGGTAACATTCTCTTCCGCGCTCTATCCGACTTTTTGTTTAACCCAAAGGTTTCTATTGTTGCGCTATACACGTAGTACTCCGAGGAAGTAGACTGCATGACCTTATGCGTGGCTAGCCTTGTAGCAGAAACAGTTGGTGTCGACCCTCCTTTTGAGGAGTAGCAGGAGCAATGTCAGAGAGAGTGGGAGCAGGAGGCAAGCGTAAGCAGGGACAACGCCGGAGTTGTGGGACACATGCAATGAAAGACAATGAACGATTTGCGTGATGTTGCGTGATAGTTTAGTGCTGACACTCTCCCATTATTTAAGCTACACTTCTGCGCTTGCAGGGTGGCTATGCCGGCGGCTTCGGGGCCTTAGCGTGGGGGCCTCTAGGATGATTCTGCTGCTGTGGAAATTGTGTTTGCGTGCTCGAGGGAGTCTCTTCACTTGATGCTACGCAATGCACCCCAAGAGGCCTTGCTACCCTGCTAGACTTGAGACTTTGTACCTCAGAGGCTACAGAAACCGTTCCAAAGCATTGAGGGCTTCGGGATGTTCAATCATATTGTGGAGGGAAAGCTTTCCAACTTTTTGGTCAGTCTGCGTCTTGCTCTGATTTGATCCTGCGGCCGCAATTGCAAAGCCAGGAATACGTAGTTTTAGATCTGGCACTTGGAGCGGGTATATGGGCATGAAGATATGTGAAGGTTTGGATAGATAGACGGAAGCTGGAAGCTCGCAGGTTCAAGAAAGGCAAGGTAGGCCACATGAGGGAGTCTTCTGGCTCTCTGCTGTATGTGTAGCCCAAAGCCCTTCGCAATGTACTGAAGGCATACTTGGCTGGCAGCATGGATGGACCTGCATGTCATCTCTTGATGGCACATGCCTTTTCTAAAACTGGTGGTTGCAAACTCGCTTTTCGCAGACTAAGCCTTTCATAGATATTTAGATAATTCTTTGCACGTTTTCAGGGCTTCCTCTTGAAATGGGAGCTAAATCGTGGTGAACCAGTCAACACCTGGTTCGTCCTTTCCCCCAAATAAATGGCCCCCCATTCATGTAGATACGCGAACCCATATTTGATATCGGGGAGCATGTATCGAAGGACCCGAACATCAGGGGGTATATAATGAGATCATCAATCCAGGTAGCCAGCATGAGGCAGACAGACAGACAATTGACTTTTCAAAGCAGCCAAAGTAGTTCATGCGCTATATAGAGGTGCCTCTTCAGCCACTCAGTCAGACAGGAAAAGTTCGGGGCCTATTATATGTATATATTTTTGTATATATTCGAAAATAACCCCTGGATGAATCCTTACCGATCAAGTATAGGAACCCGCCTTAAAGGGACCCCTAATTTTCGGATACCGGCGGAAGAGTCAAGCTTGCTGCCTAAGGCCAGTTTTTGAGATCAAAATATCATCCCGGGGAGGGCTAGGAGGGTTGGAAAGGGTTTAATTATTAGGGGATTGGGATGTTGGATTTTGTTTCTGGAATTCGTTTTGATAAATCCCCTTATAAAACCATTCAAATATAGAATCTAATCCTTAAGTGTCATATTGGGAACCCCCTGATTTAGAGGATCCGGGTCCTAATTACTTTATTCTTGGCCCTTCTAAAAGTAGTCTTGGGGCCAGATTTCAGATCTTGGAATTCAGGGGAACCAGTGATTTAGATTAGGGGGCTTAACAGTGGCGGGAACGGATTACAAATCATGCAAGTCTCTCAGCATTTAGGGGTGTCGTTTGCAGAGGCCACCGCCGCCATCTGCACCTTCGCGGCGGCAGGATGGCATCTTAAGCAAGCGCTCCCTTAGCTTTGTGGCGTGCTAGGGCTCAATGTGAATTCTGATGTTGTGTGGTTTTAAGTCTGGGTGTGGGGCGCTCTGTGCATTGTGCTTCGCGTCTGTCAACTTCTGATGTCTCTGCCGCTTTAGTCCTGGACGAGTCAACCCCAGACGACGATCTACTCCCCTTGCTGACTCTACAGTTGGAAGCTTCCGCTGGTTGCTGAATCGCACTATACGGTCCTTTTATTGAATCCATGGGCCTCTTTCCCGCCACAGTATGTATGCCCTGAGATCACAACTGCTCTCCAAGCTCTGCAAAAAATTCTGCCAGCTCCGAAGCTGACGTGCGGTAGAATCCCTTCGAGTCGCAGCTTGACGAGTTTCCTCGACGTGAAGCAACATTAGTTTGGAGCGGTTTGGCGTTAGGCATCATTTTCGCGTAGCCAACACCTATACTATAAGCCCTAAGCATTCGCGGTGTGTCGAATTTCATCCAGAGCTCATGGGTTGTGAGGCTGGCTAAGATGTTTCATCAGATTTCGAGGAGCCGGCGCCAGCAGCAGCGCCGAGCCTCGTGCCACCATCGGCAGCACCTGCAGTACAGGCGAGAAACACGCAATCCAGCAAAACATGAGTACTTTTTGAAGTTTGCAACAGCGCAGCTGTCGGCCCTTCACCGTTTCCAGAATGGATCTTGCTACTTGGATGGAAGTGCAGGCATAGCCCATGTGCCAGCTGAAACTTGAGGGCTACTTCCAACAATTCAACGCTTGACCGCTGAAAAACAGGCGGAGCAAGTACAAACTGAAATCGAAGGCTAGCACGCGGCGCGTTTGGGACAGTGCAAATTATTGAGCACTCCTGTTTGAAAGGCTTTGCAGGGTACGGCTCCACGACATGTTGCTTAAGGGATGACCTTCCAAGCCCAGGAACTGGGTAGGGCCGGTAGGGACTTATCCCTGAAGATGCACCAATAGTCCATTAGTCAACAAAACTGGCGCAGTTTCTGCTCGCAGCTTCGGCTGCGCAACACACCATGTGACCTTAGAAATCAAGTCACATGATTGATTATTTTGAGGTAGATGGGTAATGACGCGTTGGTCCTTGTATGTAGCTGATAAGCAAGGACCTATGTTTAGGATTTCTTTTGTCAAGGACTTGGCCCTCTCATAACAAAAGGTTGAGGCATCTTAGCTCTATGGCGGGTTCTCAGGGAATTTGTAGTGCTTGTTGACATACCGAAGGTGGCACGAAATTGTGTTCAACAGGTGCACCAAAGCATGAACAACACACATGATGGGAAGATCATGTCTGCATACGAGGCATTCAGTTCATCAAAACGATGGGGTTGGCACCGAAAAATGCTGCAAGCCATGATTGCGTAGCTGTTTTTCGGGATGCTACAGAGGGGTACTCAACACTCCCCACAGCCAGCAAATGTGACGCCACCCCCGCTCAAATATGAAAGCCCCTTCCATCTTCTTCCAACCATGCACCTCTCGCCTCTGGCAGTCGACTCCGCCGGCAAAGTCTTCAGCGGATGATTTCTTCAGTGATTTCAATGACTTTCAGGCCAGGCTGCACGGTTTCAGAAGCATGGGATGTCGGCAGCTGAGCTCCAGGATGCTTTAGGGGCTGTAGGGGCTTTCTCAGGAAATAAAGGTCATGGCTTCTGCAGACAGCTTCAATCATTGTGAACAACGCCCCGCGTGGCCCGCGCCACGCAAAC
>CAJNIZ010046304.1:147045-167444 GCA_905231905.1 Symbiodinium pilosum | reverse complement strand
TCATTGCAAAATGGACCCGCGCGGGACCCGCGTGGACCCGCCTTCTGAATATGTTGGCACCGAGCAGGAACTGTGCGCAGTACAAGCCCACTTGCCGCAAGAATAAGAGGAAAAAGAAAGATTTCACGCAAAACCCAAACGCAAGCCTTTGTGCCTTCGTCTTTCCTACCTCCAATCCACAGATCTTGAAAGCTATGCAGGGCGCCGGCGGTGACCCGGCCGTAGCGGCCGTCAGTCAGAGCTTTGAGCAGCTGAGCTTTGGAGGCTGAGCTAGAAATTATAAGTTGACTGGTCCTGACCACAGGCAGCACTCTCCACCTTGACTTTGTTACATCCTAGCCTTCTGTGCACCAGTGCGGAATTTTGATGGAGAAGAACACGTGCTTGCTGCAGCGCACCGTAAATCTAGCGGCTACTGGTGCTGCATTCATCATCGCGGGCTTTAGGGCTGAAGACTAGGATCAACACAGCCAGAGAAGGCCCAACGAATCCGCCAGCACCTGCAGTGACGCAGGCGCACTGCGGTTCTCGTTTTTCGTAGACAAGCGATGAAAGCATCTCCAATATGTGCCTGAGGCAGGTAGCAGCGCGCAATTCCCAAGTTGAATCGAGCAAGGAGTAAGCTTCGCATTTGAGTTCAGAGCTACAGTGAGATTTTTTGCCTACCGTCCACAACAATGAAGTAACTTCATTTTGGCGACAAGGCTCCTCGGGCGGATCCGCTGGGTTTCCCTGCTGCGGCTGACCCATTCGCAGGAACTGCTGGCAAGAACGGCTCGTTTGGCTCATTCTGGGACAGCTGTTCGTCATATCGGTACAACTTCAACATCTAAACAGTCATGAGCTTGCTGATTCCGTGAAGTCTAAATGTTATAAGTACGTTGCTAAGACCTGAAAGCACGTCATCAACCCTTCCGGATTGTCAGCCGTTTAGTTAGGAGCTGCGCATTACCATGCTTCCTGCTGACTATTTCTCTAGAAAACAACGGCGCGCGTTAAGCCCTACAGCTGGGAGCCGCAAGTTGTTCACTCGCAGAGGGTCCTGCTGGTCGCTTATTGCAGTCCCCTCATGTGGTGTCTAGAACAAGCAAGCTCTGAGAAATTTCAGGAACTCCACGGTCAGAGCCGACACTTCAAGCTTACGCCTCCCAACACCCTTGCAAATCCCATGCAACAATAAACTATCTCACAGCTACAAGCGTGTCAAGTATGAGAAGTGCCAAAGGGACAGCTCTCTTGAACTATTGTGGGCAGGACCAGCCCTTGCCTCGCCGGCGCCGGTGCTCGCCCAAGCAAACTTGCATTCAGGCTCTCAAGTAGCTCCTCTTGTTGGCTTCTCAGAACTGGGGCTTTTCCGGAGAACTGCTGAGGCCCGGGATGTGGACGCAGTGTCTATGCAGTATAATTGAGATATTTATTGAAAAAAGTCACCAGACCTTCTTTGCTCAATCAGGAATGTGGCTTGGGTGCTTCGGATGAAAGTAGGGGCAGCGATATGACTCTCCAGCACTCAGTCTCCTTATGAGGAACAGTTGTACTTCGAAACACTCTGCTCGTGGGTCCTCAACTTCCCAACGTCCGGCATCCAGCTTTCGGCAACAAAAGTGAGTGCCCTGTGCTGAGGCGCCTAAGCCAGCTGCGGCAGCGGTAGATCCGTTTGGAGGACTTGCTTCTGCACGATCCCTTTTCCCGGATGTTTCCTCTTAGGAATGGGTTGGCACCAGCTGCTTCCGGCATAGTCCTCCAAGCGCTCATTGTTTGACGGTCCACAAGGCAGCTCAAGAAAGCGTGTTTGGCATGGTGCAAGTTCCTGAATGTTCCTGACATCCCACAGCAAAATCTGCGATGGCCGATGCCCACATCAAGTGCAAAGCAGTACAGCTTCTCAACTTCGTTCATGCCAGTTGCATTTGCACGACAAGTGTTGTTGCTTTAGAGCCCTTCCTGACATAATTAATGCTTTGGAGCCATTCTTTGGAGCCATGCATTTGAGAATGTGTGGTGAGATGACTTTCTTTCTGGAGGATAGGGGGCTAGAAACCATTTGTTGATCTCCATGCATGCGTTGAGATGCATGGGACGTCGAGTAAACATATCCTGTATCTGAACAGCATGTACTTGAACCTTGCATCAAGCATAGCCCAAGCTGCTCAGGTGGGATTGATCACTGATCGATTGTTTGTAGGAGTCATTCTGGAAGGGCTTCCTAGACAGGGTCGGTCTCTGAACGTTTCCGTGTGGGCGGCGGTTACTGTTCTGCGTGGCGCTTGTGAGGACCCATGCCAGCGTCCAGTCAGGCACGAAATACATGTTTGCAGATAAATTCTCAGTTTCGGTTGCAAAGCTGGAGCAGTCTGAGGCTTTGTGGCTCGTGGATTTTTTTGATGTAGCTTGCCAACGTCCCATGAATGGGCAAGGCAGCACTAGATCCACCGCAAACATGTTTGTAATCTATGCGTTTCGCCCGTGCCAGATGCAGAACTTGCTAGGCTCTCGCTGTGGCAGAGCAGAACACAGAACTTGCATCCGCGACTATTGTAGCCTCCAATTAGACGGGTATGCCTCACTGCTATAACTGTCCTCTTGATAGTACTGTAGCTGAGATAGCGATCCTGCTGATCTGCAGACTATAGAGTTCTCATGAGGCTCTTGGCCTAGAAGGGAGAGCATTTCGACCCGTTCGCAAGCAAGCCGTAGCTCGGGCTCGGGTTCCGTCTGCAAGTCAATGATGTTTTGGCTTCACCCCCTTGTGCTTCAAAGGCTTTATCAACCCAGACCACACAAAAGGCTCTTCTCATACAGAGATGTACCCTGCGGGTCCCGAATGAGCTGACGCAGTTGCCGGCCTAGACCCCTACAAGCCACGAATAAGCAACCCATCCCAAGATACGCGTCTGCAAACAATATCCCAGTCAATTGTCCAGGCTGGACGGCCTGCGGCGACCGTGCCCCAGGGACCTTTCGGAGGAGCCAGTTCAGAATCGTGTATGGCTGTTGAGCACTGTCAATTTTAGAACAGTGGAGATCTACAGTTGATCCCTACAGGCTTGGCCTGGCAAGGGCTTCTTTTTCAAGAGCCATGGGCTCGATCCCCATCTGACCTCGCAGAATCAATGCGATGCCGATGTGTTGGTTCTGTTAGTCCGGTTACCCTGGCCGCTCACCATTCAATGTTCGCAAAATCAAGCCTCCCTGGCCGCCCCTTTTTCCTTGATTGCTTGTCTTCAGGACCGGTAGCCGCGGCAGCAGCACCTGCCCAGGAACGGCCCACCAGATGGATATAGAGTTTTCAATGGGTCAGATCAAGGGTTCGCGCTTGAGGGATCTAGTAGCAGCGTGGCAGGTCGTATAACTTGTTGCTTTAGCATGGTGCTTTGCCGTTAAAGAGGAGTTTTGGGTGGAAAGCCGTGGCCAGCTAGCCTTGAGAGGGCTGGAGCGCTTTCAGATGCGAAGTGCTGTCCAGCCGGAGATGTTTCAAACAACAAAGGCCGCCATTGCTGAGATTTGACAGATGTTGATCTGATAAGACGGCGACGTCTCATAGCTGCGCAGTAGCACTTTTGAGCTTGGCTGAGAATTGGGCCCAAATTCCCTAGAGCCCCGGCAGCCAAGATGGTGTTGAAGGATCTCGTAAGTTCTGCCTGCCAAGGCAAAAAGAGTCAGTCTTTCTGCACCTTGGTCTGGTGCACGTAGGCTTCTGCAGGTTGATGCGACGAGCTTGTTCTAGTGAAAAGCAGGACAGATCTCCACATCCTTGCATATGATCAACGGAATGGATGTATAAGCCTGCAGATGTTTTTTGGGCGTCCTCACGTCGAACTTAAATCAACATACCTGTCAAAGCCGATCGGCCTCAGATCTTTGTCCGTAGAGCTGAGGCCCCAAACCTCGGTGTGCTTCCACTCTCATTCCAACACCTATGACCCCAAAAGCGGATACTGAAGCCTCAGCCCTAAACGGGTATTATTATCTGCTCGCATCAGGCGCCTGATCCCTTCGGAGGTTCCGCATGCCAGAGCTTCAAGTTACGGGTTTTTAATTTGCTTGTCATGCATATGACGCTGCAAGTTCTTACATCTCATGGTGCATCCACTTGTATTATGCCTGATTGTCGTCCATGTTTGGCTTTTGTTTGGGCGTTCGTTGCCTCAGCGCAAGCTGGCTCGTGTCAGCAAGCAAGACAGGGATCGAGGACAGCTGCTGGGTGCGGCCAGAAGAACAGTGCATTTGCAAACTGCACTCAATCCGTGTGTGGCCATCCACCTTGAAGGAACCACTCTAGACCAGAACTTGAAAGCTCTTACAACCTCTTCCGCCCTTTCTGAGTCCCCTCTGTAAAGCCTGTTAGGGACCAGAATGTTGGCCTGTACCGAAATACGTCTGGGAGGTTTCGGCTTTGCAGCACCCGCCCCTGCGAAGGCCCGCGCTCGCATACTCGCATTCAAATTTGAACTTTCACATGGAACATGGGTTGAACATGTATGAGAGCTCCCTCCAACTTGAAATGCCCGACTTGACATGACTTTGCTAAACCTGCACTGTTCCCGAGTAGTGGCATTTTCAAAAACTGAGGTTTCGTGTCCTTCTGCAGAATCTTGCACAATGAGTCTTTACCATTTCTGTTTATGAGGCGGTCACTGTGCACGCTTAAAACCATGTACAGAAATCAGTATGGAAGGCATCTATACCGGCCGCGAGGCGGGAAGGGACCTGGGGGAGTTTCCATGCCAGACTTTTCAGGTAGATTTGAGTCTGGTATGTCAAAAAATGTGTTTTTCTTGTATTGCTGTCAGGGCTGGTGCTTGTTGGGGTAGGTGACCACAGCTGAGGTTGGAAAGGGTCCGAGAACAGTGACAGTTCCGGGTATGGGCCGATATGCCTTGTGCTAAATACCTAGCCCTATAAGCCTGTACCTCAAAAGGAGAGGTCTATCCTATGCAATGTCCTTGGGCGTGTCGGGATAGGCAACATCGGACAGTTTCAAGATCATGTTTTGAGCCAGCACGACATGGGACAGATTTCTTGTAAACGCTCTTATCAGCCCTCGACCGTGTGAAATGCAGCCTGAGCCTTCTGTACCGTGAACTGCAAATCCTGAAGCCCAAGTCCTGCGCCCAAAGACCTACAGAAGCAACGCAAAGCCAAATCACACTTGGCACCTCTGCCATAAACCTCCAAGTCTGCGTCTCAGGCCGGCACAGCGGAATGACGACCCGTTTGATGGCCTGGACATCTTCAAGTGAGGGGCAGCTTTGCGGCTATCAGGGGCCCCAGCCCATAGCCCATACCCTGACCCAATCCTCAAACCAGGACAAGTTTTCGTTTCCAGGGTTGAGGGGTCGATGTCGTAATGCAGATTTGATCGCACCGTTCCTGAGGAATGCCTATTCATAGGAGTATTGGTGCGTGGCCCCGACCACGGCGAGATTCAATGAAGTGAACTCCCAAGAAGGATGCTTTTGTGAGGCCCTACAGTTAAGGAGCAGTGGCAGAACTTAATCCTTGCGAGCAAAGTTGTAAGCACCAAAGCCTCTTGTTTCACTTGCTTGCGCGAAAGAGATCTATGCAAGTGCCAATGCAGCAACAAAAGCTGTGTTCTTTGAGGCCGGCATTGATCCTTTGGAGGAATTGCTTGGTTTGCAGCTGACAATCATGTTTCAAAGCTTTTGAGTCGGGGGCTGCGCAAGGAGGAATCAGCCGTTGTCTGCAGTGAAGTTCAGGTTCTGCTCAGACTGGGTCAACAGCTGAGAAGGGTCCAGGTCCGCAAGCCAGCTGGACTTCCTTGTAGTCAAGCATTGCCAACACTGAGCTATGTACTGTCGAGTGATGCTAAGTGCGACGGCATGAACAGGTACAGCTAAAGGTAAGATTTCGTACAGCCCGACTCAGTTAGGTTTTGAACTTCGAGGCGAAGTGTGAAGAACTCGTGCGTTTCCCGCAGCCGGTGTTCAAAGTTCCATGGTGCCAACATCCAGCCCACCATTACGGCTGCGGGCGTCCGCACAGTAAGAGGCCGAGGGCGGATGTTTGGCATCAGAAGCGAGCAGCCTGTAGCCACTTCCGGAAGATCTGCCTCGACCAACGTCCAGCATCTGCAAGACTAACCTGTTATCTAGGTAGATGTGATGCTAAATGAAAAAGCTTTGAAGTACCGTGCAGGGCATGGCGTTCGCCTCCTATCCCCCGCCTGGTCGCCCCACCGAGCCGGCAGGCCGTCATGTCTGCAGGCTTAAGGAGTTGAAATTCAGAGGCTGGAGAGTTTGGGGCTGTTGGGATTGCCTTTTGGGATTCTCGGTTGCATGAGGCTTGTAGGCCTTGAGGTCTTGGGTGCCAGTGAAGTGTTTTTTAAGCATGGTAGTTGAAAGCTGGTGAGAGTCTGAGATTAAAAGCTCAGATTTTCAACGAGAAGAACTGATGATTTTCGTCTTTCAGCGCAAGCACTTGGAACCCACAATCACAACCAGGCCAGTATTCATCCAAAAAAACGCATGTTTTGCGAATGGCTGTTTCTTTATTGAGTCAGGAAGGTTGTTTTTCTGTTGAAGGCGGGCCGTTTTCTGTAGCGTTCAAATTCATCTACAGTGATAGAGTGTTGGGTGACATGGCTGAACCATCCCCTCATGCTAGATGCAATTCCCGCACCTTGTCTCGCCGATTCTGAGTGGCCCTTCAAACATCCTAATCGGCTGAAACCAGCCTGGAACCTGCAGGGTTGGATTTTTCATTTGGATTTGGCTGCCAGGCTATGGAGCCCCGCCCCTGCAGGACAGCGTTGAAGTCCTCAGTGCACCCGTGATGAAGCGAATGGTGCTTGCTTTATTTTGGGAGCTGTGGCTCATGTTCCCCCAACCTTTACCAGTAGGATAGTCAGGTCTGGATGCGGGGCCATCGCTCGAGTCTAAAGTCTTTCTTGACCGTGAATCCCGCTTATTCCGCGATGTTCGCGAATCGTCCAGGCGCAGCCTGCAAGCTTCAATACACGCCTGGCCTGCACATCCCTGACCCAAGCTCAAAAACCCAAATCTCTGCCTCCTGTCCTGAGTCCAGGACCCCTACGCATATCCACCTCCGAGCTATAGTCGGGGTCCACCAGGGCCTCCGCCAGCAGGCGAGGTTTTGGTGACAGCAAACCCGGGAGTTAGGTCTCAGCTTCACTGTTGCGAGTTCAGAGTTCAGAGATAATCAGCAAATCATACTCCACCAAGGAGAGTTCCCTCAGCTGGTTAGTGTTGAAGAAACTCCGCAATGAGGCTTCTAGCAAGCATGCACTTGCCGGGTTTTTGACTGGTTGAACGCGTTAAACCCGGATATCATATCAGTGCAGACGTGTGGAGCTGAAGTGCCATCCCGCATTTTGGCATTTGCAAGGCTTTGCAGGAAATCCTGGAAATTTTACAGTGTGTCAACTTCACACATGCCAAACAAAGCTCTAGACAGTCTTGAGGTCCTAGCTTTCAGACCCGAGATGAATTTTCATCGTTGAAGTGCCTGAACAGCAAAGTCGTGGAGCCTTGATCCCACATCACCCCCGTGACTTCGGCCAGGCTACCCGCCTCCGCCAGCAGCACAGGGCCCACTCACCGTGGCAACAGCCTTGGTTTCGGAGCTTCCCTCCGATTGCGGTATATGTTTTGTAATGGACGGCTTACTTTGGTTCAACGACTGGGCCATGCTGAGAAGGGAGTCACTGCTGTGTCGGGGGCATTTCCTGGGATTGAAGTTGTGCATGGCCTTGATTCATAGCGTCCTTAACATCCACTACGTCGGTGTTGCATCAGAGCAGCAAAACTTGCCTGTTTCTAGTAGGTGGGCTTTGTGTCGTAGGTGTGTGATAGTTGTTTGGTGCTGTGATTATCATTTTAGGCATGCTGTATCTTCAATCTGCACCTGTGCCTATCCCGCTCCCTCCCCGTCCCCATCCCAGTCGCACGTGTCTCTCCCTCCGACCATCCATCCCCCCTCCCTTCTCCCTTCTCTCTCTCTCACTCTTTCCTTCCCTCCCTCCTCCACAAATTGCCCGGCTAGATCTTGCAAATGCAGAACTGACTCTGGCTCTGCATCCGGACATCCCAGCGCTCAGGTCGCCAATCCTGCGGTACTTTCGGGGGACAGTGCGCCATGAGGGTGAGGATAGGGCGCTGGGCCAGGCATTGAACCCTTCCCGAAACTTGCACCGCCCACTAGGAAGGAACCAGCATGTTTAGTTTCTCGCTGCTCTAGACTTTGTTGGGGCAAGACGTGAGTCCCCTGCAAGCATTGTAGCCCTCGGATGTGTGATCTTGCATGCTGCAAGCCAAAGCACAAGATTTGGCAATACCAAGCAAAATGAATATTATTTGTCAGCACTCCCGATCCTGGCGGGCTTGCCGGCGGGATGGGGGCTTCTGAAGTAATAGGGCAGTTGGCATTGTAGCACGATTGAATGTAATGGGGCTTCACACCAGGCACTTAACTAACACGGCCCTAAAGCGATGCAAGACTCATCAAGATGAATACTGTGAGAAAGCTTGGGAAGCCAGGTACAAAGTATTACTGGTACAGAGCCTGGATCTCGGTTTCCGCCACAGACATTTCTCACAGACCGCTGCAGCAAACGATGAGATCTTCGCATGAGAAGGGGTTGCAGTCTGTTTGCAGATGTTTGCAGACCCACGGCTATAGGACTGTAAGCACCTGTTAGCACCTGTTAGCTTCTGTTCGATTACGGTCCCTATCGCAATTTCCGGGAACCACATTTGCTAAGATACGAAGGCACAGTTGGGCTTGCGTACGTTACATGAACCAGAGGAGCTGCAGAAGGTAGTTCAGGCGTTAGCACCTGGCTTTCTCGGGGGTAGAGGCAGCCAGAGCCAACCATTTCGCGGCTCTTACATGCCTTCCCATGATCACATGGCTGCATGATCTGTCCCCGCACGGACGCTTCCTCAACACTGTGAAGCCATATGGTGATTTGTTAAGTTGGAGCTTCGTAATCTCTTCGAGCAGAGTGGGGGATTCCAGGAGTGGGAACGTGGTGATCACCATTTGCGTGTCTAATGTTGGAACGCTCGGTCGACCACTGCATTATGAATTCGCCAGAGCAACAGTTCAGTACACGGTGGCTGCAAACCTTGCAAGAATTCTTTGCCCTGGCCATGTTTCGGGAGCATGGTCATTCCAAGAGACCTGAATCACATGCAAGACTTATAAGCCACTGGCAGACTTCGTGCTACAAGGGCGCAGACGACACGCGTTATCTGACTAAGTCCTGAACCCCAAGCATAAGGAAACTCCATGCAAGGTCTCGTACCTTGGAGGAATCGACCTCCGAGCTGCGCGGCACCCATCAGTCTGAGGAGTCAGCAGACTCTGTTGCCCGCACATTCACGTTTAGACAGCCGCTGACGATCCTTCAGTTTGAAGATCCATGGCCTACCAAGCTTCCCCCCCCCCCGCCCTTGAAGATCTATGCCCTACTAAGCTTGCCCCCCCCACACTTTGAGGGGCCAAACATTGACGCTCCGCGCGTGGGCTGCACACTAGGCGCATAGCTCAGTTGCTTTCGCTTGTATTTAGCGTCGAACCAGGCACCTCTGCAAGCGATCCTTGCAGGAGCGAGAGAATTTCTGTGGTGCCTTGCTAAGCTCCTACACCCGAAGCTCCATAGTAACAGGTCCAAGCCAGCGTCTGGCTTGCTATGCCGAGCTTTTGTGATCCTGGATTGCTAGTTACTGGCCCCAAAGTCCCACGCAAGATGTCAACATGGAGGCCAGAACGCCACCTTTGCTGTCTCTGAGGACATGGGCCAGAAGTTGCCGGGGTTTCTGTTGGGTGGTTTGGGCTCAGGGGATCTCAGGGGACTGTGTGTTTGTTGGTGCGCTTCAGTCTGTCAACTAATTTAGCTGATCATGGTGCACTGAAGCCAGAACATGCACAGGTAACCTGAAGCCGCAAACCCTCGAGCCCAAGCCTTCCTTAAGAGCCCGGACACCTCGGCTAGGAGCATGCTAGTACTGATGGTCGCGCGGCGCTTGGGTGTTTGTCCATCAGTGCGCTTTCTACTGACAGTTGATCATACATATCATGCTTGTTCTATGCAACTTCTTCCGGCAGGCATTTGCACTAATTAAGGCCTAGAGTGGCTGTTTGGTGCTGTGACGTCTTCGGCGCTCGAGCGGGGCGGTTCTTCCAAATAAGCATGCCTTGTGTTTCCAATTCGGCTGCCAATCAGCCAATCTGCGAACTGCAGCAGCGAAGTTATGTCTCCAGAGCGCTCGGAGACGTTGCTCGAAGACCTTGCGAGCCAAAAGTCCACAGGGCAAGGTCATACTCAAGGACTGAAATTTCATTCCAGTGGGTCGAGACGGATCGGTGAGCATCTGGAGTCGTTAGTTGACCATCTTTGCCATTAAGATTGAGTCTCTGCAGAAACTGCCTCAATTTCACCCAAGGAAAACTGGAAGGACTGTTCTCCGGCCCCCCAAGCTTGTCAAAGTGTCTCAAGACAGCTGCTCAAGCTGCTTACACTGACCCGACACCCCAAATTCCAACTCCCTACTGCCAGCTTCATTGGCCCTCGAAGAATGTTGGCCCGTTGGAGTGTCCAAGGCATCTATCTGCGACTAGCTGACGGTCGAGGCGGGATGGGTGCTCTGCACTCTCATCTGAGAGGTTAAAGCAGTCTGAGCCTGCGAAGAGTAGAAAGCTTTGAGAGAAAGCGGCCTGTCAGAAGCAACCGCTAGCACAGGTCAGGTCACATTTTAGACTGTAAGTGCGGCACCCTTCCTGCTCTGTCGGGAAACCATCCTTGGGTGCTGTTTCTGGGAAGAGGGCTCCTGCTGTATCGCATGCT
Organism: Symbiodinium pilosum; assembly: GCA_905231905.1. NCBI lineage: Eukaryota > Dinophyceae > Suessiales > Symbiodiniaceae > Symbiodinium > Symbiodinium pilosum. Next base: position 156,613 of record CAJNIZ010046304.1, on the reverse strand, counting down.
TATACCGAAGAAGCGTGCAGGACAGGCTCCCCTACCAAACTATGCAGCAAGTGGCATTTTGAAGCAGTCAAGCAGCGCCGTCCACGAAATCAACTGCCCCCAAGTTGGGAACCGGGTCTGTAAGCAACTCCCAGGTGATTGCATGAGCTTCACACATACTTGGCATACGTGCATGGCATAGTATAGTATATAGTATATCATCATATATGTATATATGTATATGCATGCGCACATAGACATATGCTCATACATCGAACATCATCGAACATCTATAATGTTACACGTATGTGTATATTTATATACGTACACATTTCCATCAGACGCAGTCCACCAACTGCATTCGCGCTTGAGCTGGACCTTGACCATCTCAGACCTCCTTCTTCAATGCACTGCAAGGCTGGGCCTTCGACGATTCAAAACTGTACCCGCGCGACCCTGTGGTTGTGAAAGGCCGGAGACAAGCCTGTGATCCATCAGCTGGCTCTCCAAATTGCTTGGACACTGGCTTTTTCTTGTCTCTCATGAAGATGTTAACTCATTGCTCGGCGCATTGACACCATAGAGCGTACACCGCAAATCTGTGCCCCAAAGCGAATAATTGGCCTTTCACACCTGTCATGAATCTGCGTGACACTTCCGAAATTATGGCCTTGGTCTGATGTGCTTGGCGCAGTGTGAACCCTCAACCCCACCACCTGGAGTCTGTTTTCTGGTCAAGGATTTTGGTCGCCAGTCTGGTGCTCAAGTCGCCTGCAGGTTGGTAGCTGGGAGTTGGTTTGCAAGAAGCTTGAAAGATTGGTGCTGAAGTGAAGGGTCATCATATGTCATCATCATTCTTCTCACTTCATTGAGTCTAAACCCTACTGCTTGGCACTCTTGCACTGCTACTTACCATGTGCTGGGAAGCAGCCCTGGTCATGCCGCGGGTAGTCGTGGCACACAGGCCCGGCATCTTGATTAGCTAAGAAAATCTTGAAAACCAACCCAAGCTCGAGCTCCCAAGCCATCCTCAGACTTCGTGACGACTTGAAGCTCCGAAGGGCGCAACCCTGCAAAGCCCTGTAGGCTCCTTCGTCCCAAAGTCCTAGCAAAGCCAGCCCAGAAACAGAACCGCTGCCAATGCCAAAACAGCGGAAGCTACGAGCGCATTCGTCTTCGGTTTCTTAGATGCCCTAGATCCTAGGAGGCATATTAATTGACTCCACTCCGTTTCGAATTGAGGGGAGATCTTTGAGAAAAGCAATATACATGATGTAAGACCAAATGAAACCTTATCAGGCCGCCTTAGCAAATCAGCAGCTGGCACATACAAGTCTCATGAAGTTTGGACAGACCGACAACTCGCGCCTAGATTGGTCCGGCGCATCAAGGCTCTCAGGAGCCCGCGCTCTCGGCGTCCGGCGCTTGAAGAGCCCAATGAGTGAGTTCAGGGTTTGGGATTCCGGGTTTGAGGTTGGAGGGTTTGGGCTTCAGAGTTTCTGTTGGGGGGTGTGTCTGACCTCGGACTTTAGCAAGGAGAACGGCAAAGTTGAAGTACCAGTTACTAGTGGGCGCGGTATCCTTTTTTTGGTCCGAGCCACTGAAAATCAGAAGATGATGTGCCGCTCACAGGTCTGGGGTTTGACTGGCATTGACAGGGGGTCCCTATGCACTGTTACGCAATGAGGAGGCATGTCCAGCGCGGGCTTTGATATTGAATGCCTTTGAGTTTTCCAGAACATTGTAATGGCGGATGCCGATTTCCAGGACGAGCAGCACACTCACCCGCCTACACCACACTACACTACACCTTTTGCATCCAACACTGTCGCCAGAGGCTGCAGCAGACGGGTGCGGCACTTATCGCTGAGTGAGTGAAGTGGCAGCTCTTTCTGCGGCTCCAAGCCTTAACGCTGATTGCGCACAAGGTGAGGGCGGGGGGGGGAAGGCTTGCTGCGCCGTGATTTTCACACACGCAGAATAGGCTGGCGACCTGAATTTTGAGGTCCTCGAGCTGCGCCACCCGGGCCATTGGGGACAAAGCCCATAGGCACGGGGGAGCTGACACTTGCACATCGCAAGTTGCATTTGTCGACATAGCTTCAGTTGCCATCGTTCTAACTGCTACCCTTAGGAGAACCGCGTTATTATGTTTCTCGTTCTACATATTGCTTGTTTTCAAGTTGGTGGCGATGGGGTTGGGGCGTTGGCAGCGGCGCTGGTAGCAGCGGGGACGCGCGTGCTTTGATGTGGCACTGGTTGGCTAAGAAGCCATTGGATTCGGATGTTGCGCTTGCGTGAAGTTTGCGATGTCATGATGCTTTACAATGCGGCCAGCCTATTGTGGCCTAAACGACTATAGCGGTGGATGTGATCCAAGGCTCCTGCACGACAATGTTTGAGTGCCAACGGGGGTGAATTCAGAAGCGGACTCCTGTATTGCAATCACGTCCAGTAAGACGTGAATGCTCACCTTCGCGGCTGCCCACGTCGACACACCAACAGGAAATAGGTCACCAATACAAGGGAAAGGCATTTTCGTCAAGGCGGACCATTGGCTGCTGTGCGCAGCCCATCCGCGACGGTTGAAAGACATGATTACTCAAAGTTGTTCCCTGTCAGAGCACAGTCAGTCGCATCACATACAGGCTGATGGAGCATCCGTACACTGCAAGACCAATTGCCGCGTTCGCCAGTGGATCGCCCTTTTGCAGCTTTAAAGCCCTTCGCTACACAACGGATCCCTATGGTATCCTATTATCGTCAAGTTCTCTGCGGAACGGTTGTCAAAACACATCTTGCGCCTGACGTGCTTGTCCCGTCATTCTGGGGAGCTCGAAGTCTCAGGATCTGTCTCTAGTTCATGGACAGTGCCACTTGTTGTAGCGTTCTCATTATAATCAGCCGTTCCCACGACGCATGGGCCATCTTCTTGACCGTCATGCCACGTCATGCCAGTGAGAGACACAACGCCTAAGCATTGCGCTCTTCAGTTGAGGCAGCGAGAGTGCTGAAAGCTTCCGCCGGCTTGACTTCGATCGCGCACCCGGCGCGGGGTTGTACTGAGCCGCTGCTTGAACTTGTAGGGGCTTAGGGGATCTTAGGGGCCTCATCTATTGTGGATGTGTAGATACGGGCTCCTTGAGGATGGGGACCTAGGAGCTCACCTGATTCAGGTGTTGAGGGCTTGGGGATTAATACTTGTATGTAGAAGCTTCAAAAATTTGGGCTGCAGGGCTTGGGCCTTGGGAGGCAGAAGCACAGCTCTGCAGCTTGTCAACCTAGATCGACCAATGGAGGGACTTACGTGTTGTTATTGACCAGGTTTCTTACAAACAAATGTTCGCAAGGGCATAGAATAATGTAATGACGCTCCCAAACCCCGACCCCAGCACCCAGCCATACTGGTAACTTGCCATACTTCCGTTTCAGGAGTGTCAGGTAGACTTCCAAGCAGACTAGCCGTGGCCACAACGATAATTCTAGAAAAGGAATTCTCGATATTCGCGTCAGGGACTACTTGAACCCATGCTCACGCTTCGTGGTGTCGGGGTTTTAGCAGCAAATCCTTGCGGTATGCCTGAAGCATCCATGCCAAAAGCCGACTTGTATGGCTCAAGATCTAAAGCCTGAACCTTGACGCACATCACGGGAATTCCGTGCAAGCCATGGAGTATGTCAACTAACGGCAGATGTCTAGTAGAAACATCTTACTTGAGTTTTTTTTCATCAAAGTGAACATTTCCCCAAACAAGCCGATCCCATGCATTGCATGCTTATACCATTCATTTGACGGATGTTGAGATCGTTCAGACAGACCGGGAGTCGGGCGCTGAAAACATGGGCCCTGACACCTTTTGTAGATCAGCCAAGGGTTGTCTTTCGACGAAAGTTGTTAGCTAAACCGTCATTGGCATTAGGAGAAAGAAGACTGCGGCTTCTAGCTACAGTATGATGCTTTCCAAGTTCTGCTCCCGCAAAGGACAACCCTGAATGAATCGCGATTAGGTCCGCTGGACACCCAACTGGCAAATCAAGGTCTGACTCCAAGTCTCATCAAGCCGTAACCTGCGGCATGGTGACCTGCTGCAATTTTCCCTCAGTCTGAGTTGCTCTGTAAGGCGCAACATACAGGATCCACCGAAAATGCATTCATCGTGCCAAGCCAGAATTGAGGTCTCTAGGGCCTTGCATGTACCCAATCTACTTGAGCGTTATGTTAAGTCCCGCTGATTATTTTCAACATCCGCTTTGCCATATGCAGATGACAGCTGTCACATACGCTTGAAACAAATGGGATCCTTATCTGACTGCTTTCAGCATCGCCCTTACCCGCCAACTTTTCAAGACTTGGTGGCAGACAACACCTATTGCTTCAGTCATTTGCACAGGGCGAGCCTTCAGGCTGTAGCTGCGCTTCACACCACGTCCTCTAAAACCCTGCACTAAAAGGCCAGGGCACTCTGGGTGTCCAGCTTAGCGCTCAGTCAAACAGGAGCCCCGACCGTTCAGGACTTCCTCACATCAGGATTGTTCGATGGCGGCACAGGTTCATTGATTCAGTTTTGAGGGCAAGGGTCGAAGGCTTTGGTGGTGTGATTGTTGCCGGTCTCTGTCTCTTGCCCATATACTTGTGCGGATCTGTGGGGCGTTTGCATGGGATTTGTGTATTTCATGGTGTAACTCCCAGTTGGTCGAGGTGCCTTCTAGATGTCAGCACTCAGAACCAGAACGATGCGCTTTTACATTCCTGAGGCTCCCGACAGGAAGCAGAAGTATTGAAGCATGCTACGCTTCATAGCCAGCGTGTCTTGCCGCGCATGAATAAAGTATGCCCTTGGGGATGTTTTAGGCTGGAAGGTTCTTGATGGGATGGCTCCTGAAACCCTGGCATCTACGAGTGCAAGGAGTCGTTCAGCGGCTTTAAACCCAAAAAAAGCGCATTGCTCGTGCCAGGATGGGAAGATTTGGGTGCATGCTTTGATAACTCGCGTCTGGCCATGCTGCTCATGTGAAAAAGATTTGGATGGAGGCCCTCGTAAAATATTGTAAGGGGGAGCCAGAGTGGCCAACTCACAAGGATTGCGTACGAGAGTTCTCTACAGCAGCAGGTTTTTTGACACGATTCAATTCTCGGGGTATCACTCATGAGCCCCAAACATCCTGAGTGAGGTATATGAACAAGTGAACAGCGCATCTCTCGAAGAGATGCACATTATGGCATGCCATCGTCGCCGTTTGCGTTGAAGGACTTGAATACTTAGCCACAGTGCTGGGAACGTCCATGAAGGAATGGCTAGTGAAGCACGTGGCGGGCAATCGTAGTCTGTCGGACCAGGTTCGGTTTAAACATCTTATGCCGCTTCACCTCTTCGAGGCTTCTTCATCCCTGGAAGATCTGCATAACTGCGTGCTAGTGTTCCTCATGACCTGCGACCACAAATCATCCGCGCTCCCCTCATGACCTTGCTGTGTCTGGTCAACCTCGAAACTATTATTGACGTAGAGACAGCAGGTGCGCATTGATGGGTTCAAGGTTCAGTGCTTCAGTTCAGTGCACGTGGGGAGAGGGGTTCAGAGTTCTAAGATTTGGGTGCTGAGCTCCAAGCTTTTCAGATCTTGACATCCATGGCCACTGTGTGCAGTGTCAAATAAAACTGAATCTGGACTGTTCCTGACCTTCGGCGGGCGGTTGGTATCCAAGGTTCGGTACACTCCCCAGCGCCTCCCAGAAGACAGTGGATCATCCCAGAGAGACAACTTGTGAAACATTCAGTTTCCGGCCGTCCATGTCGTAAACCCAGACGAGACACGCTGTTTCCGCCGCAGCTGTCCAGTGATTCATGGCAGCATAGTTAGGACTAATTATGGTGGTATGGGCCCTGTCAAATGATTTCTGCTGTTGCGTACTTTGTGTAGCGCTCGTAAGCTCGAGATGTTTCATGATTCAGGTTGTCCTGTCGGCTACTGAGATGCTTAGTCCCAGTACCATCTACAGTTCGGAGATGCCTTCGCATATGCATTTGCTACTCGTACAGGATGTATTCCCGCTATTGCCACACATTTGTGTCTGGCTTGTTCAGTACAAGCTTGCCGCTTGTCTCCGCAATGGCCGGGCAGTGGAACGCGGCCAAGTTGGTCTTGCAGTGCATGTGTTGGTAGTGGTTTTTCGCGAGTCGCTGTCTGCCAGTGATGACCATCTGGAGTAGTGTCCGAAGTTCTAAGTCCAATTGAAAGATCAAGTTGACTCTGACAACCAAAAGTGAATTCCCCGAACGAACGTTATGCGGCGTGAAGACTCCTGAACGTGGAGCAGAGCTCTGGGCCTGGGCTTGGACGCCAGGCTGACTTCGCAAAGGTCATGAAGGGCTACCTCGAGAGGCACATCTGCTGGAGAAAGCAGCTCTCCAATCACCAAAGTTTGGATGCAACATTGGTCGAAGGCTTCAGGGCACAGGATGGATACAGTTGTAAATTCAGGATTCACTTCAGGATTCACGTCAAGAGGTCGCTGCGCTGCCCCACAGGCCTCGGCGCATTTTATGCATGGAAAGTGCGGCGCGCACACAAACCCTTGAGAATCAAGAAGCCAGTGAGCACCAGACATTCCGTTCATGGATGGGAGGTGCTGAACCACTTGTCACAAAACGAGACCTGTGGAGGACACAACCTCAAGAATGTGGCTGCAATAGTTTTTTTGGGCAAGCTTGTGCAGCTCACTAGTTCATATAGGCATATAGGCTGCAATATAGGCCTTGTACAGCGGGATGTGGCATCATACTTGGGCCTGTCTACTTGTGAAAGTCCCTAAGTGTCCTCCGCTCGTCCATCTCTTGTGCAGGCCTGACATTCCCATTCGTTTCGAAGAATATTGCTCTGCCTTAGATGACTGAATCCAAATCTTCGGACCACGAGCCTGCCCAGAGTCGTTTGCGGACCTTTCTGTGAACTGCTGCGCACAGAGACGATGATCAGCTAGGTCCACATTGTTGCACAGGCTGCAGCCTCAAGCTTGAGGAACGGAAGGTCAGGAACACATGCAGGGATTGGGCTAAAGGGCAGGCTCTGGCACCCTGATTACCCAAGGATCCCAAGGTCTCAGCAAACCCCAAGGCGCTTTGCAAGAATCCCGGCAGGGCGTCCATTGGAGCCGCTGCGTCGCTAAAAACTTTGGCGGAAAAGGCACGGGGCCAAGAGAGTGCGCTCCACTCGCCTGTGGAGTGGAGGTCTGAGGAGTGTGTTTGAGACCCAAGGAGGCCACGCAAACATTATCGCTATACCCCATGGATTGCTCGAGAGGTGAAGGTGCCAACGAGGTTCCAGGTTTAGGCATTGCAGGTGGGAGCTTTCGAGGGGTTCGGGGACAAACAGCAGCCATTTGCAAGTAAGTGCCTGGGCTGATGCCCAAGTCTCGTTGAGGGCCATGAATCGGTAGCACCTCAGCCGGCCTGGCTTGGGCCCTGCCGCACAAGGTCCCAGATTCTGCAACGACGCTGGAGATGTCAAGGACATGTTTACCTCAGCTGGTACTGCAGCTTCCCGCCTTCCACTTGTAGTTCTCGTTCAATTGTTTTTTTGGAGTGCTCTGAAGAAGGGAGAGCATTTCGCGGAGGTGTTCGGCACTTGCCTAGTAGCCTGGTGCTTTACGAAGAGGAGGAGTGAGAGGAAGGGGGATGAGAGTCGGAGGGAGCGATACTTCTTTGGTCACTGAATGGCACAGCCCCCTCCACTTACAAAGGAGTGTGATTCAAGATTCTAGAGGCGAGAACAAGGGCGTTGCTTTCTTGTGCCCCTTGTTGAATGAATTCGTGCGTGCTATGGGTGGCAGGGGCATTGTGAGTAATGTGTGTCGGCTGAGGTATGGAGATTACAATTTCATGCTCGGCTCTCTATGACAAGATCACATCACAAATGAAAGATGCAGCAGCTCCTTGCAGCAGAAAGGCCATAGAAAATCAACAGATTGCAGCCGCAGCCATGTTGAATCTTCTTTGAGAGTTTGTTGATAAACTCGCAACCCCCCCCCCTCCCCCCACCCAAAAAAAAAACATCGGTTCACTAGGAAGCATGGCTGGTCCAAGCTGCGCTACTCAACCATCCTCACACTCGAACACAAATTTTGCTTAACTCTGAGTAAGGGCCTTCACGTCTGAATCCAAGGTTGCGCACCCTGAGACCAGCAACAAAATCGAACCGATTTTCAGGAAGCCCACGGAATACAGAGACGAAACAAAACGGGCTCCTGAGTGCCATGGATGGGCGGCCGCTGCAGCGCGCAGTTGGTTGACCCAGGCGTAGGGTGACCCAGCACTTTGGCCCCGGCTCGGGCTTGAGGGTCCAGGTCCAGCCTTATCGGTATTTTAACTAATGTACCATGCAGAAACACTGAGGTGTTGATGGTTTTGGCGCAATGCTGAGGGTCTATAGAATATCTGAGTAGGATGAAAGGAGTGAGGATCGAGGCATGCAAAGAGTAGGAAGCCTTTTGGTCCAGCTGTTGCTCGATGTAAGACCCAGAGCTCGACAAGCCCTGGCAAGAACCCTGAATATGCTTTGCTCCACGAGCGATGCACAGCCTTCAATCTTGCACCTTGAACATGATGACCTGCAGACTGTCAGGAGCTAACTTGGTGGTGCACTTTAGCAGATCCGGACATGTTTGCAGCGAGACCGTCATGAAAGCATATGGCCAGTCCCCTCAAAAACGCGCACCCAGTAGACATCGTTAGACGCCCTAGCCAACTAGCCCACAGCGCCAGTGAGTTATCCTGAAGATAGAGCTTGCAGCGGCCGAGGTCTGTAGCATTGTGCAGCCGGCCGCCTCAGAGCAGGCGGGGGGTTGCAAGAGGAATCCGCATTTCAGGCTTTGCCTAATAATTTTTGTGTATAAGGATCATGCTAGCAGGTATGTAGCAACACTCATCCCATAGAGGTTCGCAACCCTTTTAATTTTAGTGTTCCGCAATGTTTGCAACATGGCCATGATCAAGTCCAGAAGAAAGTGCATCTGAAGCGGAACGCACATTCTATCAGAATCAGGTTGTCCGTTTGGAGCTTTTAAGTAGCTGGCACCCAGGTGAATCTTTGATGGCTGTAGCGGAATTGGCATACGTGACGTTTGGGATTTGGAGGTTGGTGGTGCTGCACCCCAAACACCAGCGACGGTGTCCTAAGTGTAGCCTGTACGGAGGCTGGTTCTTAGGCCAACCTACTTTCTATCGCCGGCGAGACTGGCAGGCTGACGGGAAAGTATGCACGGAGTTTGGTAATTCGTGCAGTCTGGCGTGGTTTGATCGAGGGTCCATGGTACACCCCATGACTTCCCCCTTCGGCAATATTGCACGTTTAGTCAGTACTTTTTCCAATGAAAGTTCAACAGTCAGCTCGCCGGTGGTGTGAACTGTGAGAGTGTCCCCGTTGACTCGTGTCTCCAGAGGAAGGGCCCCGTTTGTTCGGCGCAGGGGAGAGACACACACACACACACACACTTGCAGGCATCCCCGGAGGGATGTAGAAGATTTAGTTACAGCTTCACACTTGCTTGCTCACGTCAACTTGTCTGTGACATGTACTGACATGTCTGCACACT